>PVJX010018340.1:0-36724 GCA_004027295.1 Dolichotis patagonum
TGGAAGCACCCTGCAAGACAGGTCTTGCCAAAACATAACTGTTAATCTCCCTACTTCTTCCAGTCCTTCCCAGTTACCATCTCTCCTCCATGCCTGATCCTACCCACACTGGTCAGGTCTTCTCCCTCTGCCATTTTAATATGTTCCACTTTTGCTTGAGATAGCCTAATTGGTTTTTGCTACTTGCAATGGAAACTCCCTGGTGATACAGTTGAGCTCATCTATGTCCTTTGGTTACCAGAAATAGAAGCCCAGGAAATTTCTCTCTGGAAATTCACCCGTTGCCATCACTGGCAGTATACTCTGAACTAAAAAATTGTCTTTTACTTTAAAAAAGACAGGACAAAAAGTTTCAAAAAAAAATGAAAAAAGAAATAGAAGCACACATAACTGACTGCAAGCTTAGATGCAACACTCGGATTCACAGACAAGGTCTGAGGCACACAAGATACAGTGGTGTCTTGGTACACAAACTTAATTCATTCCATGCTTCTGATCGTGAACCAAATTGGTTGTGAACTGAGTCAAATTCCCCCATAAGTTTCAGGGTAAATAAGGTTAATCTGTTCTGAACCATATGTATTTGTATTTTGACCACAAAATTATGAAATAAAGTACAGTACAGTATGAAGATAGAGAACACTAACATTGTTTGAGGCAACTCTCAGTGCAGAGGCCAAGAACGCAGGGAGTTATTGTCTAGAGAAAGAGTCTCCCTCCACGAGGACATGAAGGACATCTCCTTTGGGGCTTCCTACCTCTGTCCCTTAGCTCCAAGGTCAATTTTGATGAAGAATCTGTCCAATGTCATTTTTTTCCTGCACTTCATAACCCTCTGGAAATGAGAAACCACATTATCATTCATCAGATCCAACACTCTTGTTCGTTACAGTTAGGTTGGGGTAGTGTGTCTCTAAGAAATCCTGATGGTCATTCCATTTTTCCATAATGGACTTTATTACATCACTAATCACCTCCTCTCTGTCTTCCTCATCCTCAGCGGTGCTCCTCAGCTCACTGTGGAGTTCAGCAAGTTCTTCCACTGGCAGCTCTTCCTTACGGTCCTCATCAAGCTCCTCCATGTCTTCACCATCGATGCCCGGACACATACTCTTGCCCATGGCCACGATCTCCTTCACTACTGTGTATCAGACCCTTCAATGTCCCATTCGATGACACATTCTGGTCACAGCTTCCTCTACTTGAGCTGTGTTTAGGGTCCAGTATATGAAATCTTCCCAGGCTTTGTCAATGAGGTTGAAGCAGTGGAGGACATTGGAATGATTCTTCTAGAATTCTTTGAGATGTCTCTTCAGTGACTGAACACCTGCTAAAGAGTGCCTTTGTGCTCAGTTTCTTAAAGTTGAAGATCACTTGCTGGTCCATGGGCAGCAGAAAAGATTCACATTGGAGCAGAGGATCCTGACATTTACAAAGTTATATTCAGCATCCATATCATCTACCAAGGCTGAGGGTATGCCTGGACAATGTCCGTCAGAAGAAGGCAGCAGAGGAAACAACTCCTTTCAGATAGCTGATTATCAGAAAGGCATTTCTTAATGGTGTGTGCGAACACCTTGTACAGCCATCCCATGAACAACTGCCTTGTGACCCAAGCTTTGGCATTAGCTCTCTGCATGACAAGCAGTGTGGCTTTGTTCACATTCTTTTCCTTGAATGCCTGAAGGGTCTGGGAATGCTCCACATATAGTGACTTAATCCTCAGATTGGCGCTTGCATTTACACACAGCAAAAGGATCAATCTGCCCTTAAAGGGCTGGTGTCCCGGCAGTTTCTTTTCCTGCTGCATGACACAAGTTCTGTCTGGCATCTTCTTCCAGAAGAGCCCGGTTTCATCACAGCTAAATGCTTGTTGAGCAACACATCCTTCTGCCTTCATGAATTCCACAAACTCTTTCTCGTAGGTTTCTGCAGCAGTCTTGTCAAAACTGGAAGGCTTATCCTGTCTTATCACACTATGGATGCCACTTCTCTTGCAGAATTTATCAAACCACACTCTACTAGCTTTAAATTTATCACTTGTTGAACTTGTAGTAAATCACAGTGCAATTTCCTGTACCACCTGCAGCTGTTTCTCATTCAACCACATTAACAAAAATTTTTCCATCTCTTCTAGCACTTGTGTCCTCTGCTTTGTTGACATCATCGCTCCTTCTGCCACATCAGCTCCTTTGATGGCATCTTTATTCTTCAAAATAGTTGAGATTGTCAACTTCGCCATATTGCACTCCAAGGTCAGATCAGTTACACAAATACCACTCTCGTGCTTTTCGGCAATTTCATGCGTCAATTCAATGAATATTTTCTTCAAAACCTTCTCCTTACCATTCTTGCTCTGCATTTTCTTGTCGCCTTCATTTTTGCCCTGGAATTCTTAGCGCCTGGATTACTGACGGCTCTGCACGTTCTAGTTGCCTCCCTTATTGATCTGTGCTTACTTTTTACTGCCATGCGTGCTCCGTACTTTCTTTGGAGCCATGTTAGATTGCATAATACTGTACAGCACTGTATTTTCTTAAAGGCAAATAAAGACAGCTTCACAGCAAGTGTGTACAAGTCTGTCCTCAACTGTGATTTCAGCTAGAAGAAGCCACAGCCGTGAATCAGACAGGGAAGATGGCTGGGTGTTCACCACCTGATTAGGAGTCTGTGAACAGAAGCAACATTGCACCAAATGGTTCTGTTCACGAACCAAATCGTTTGTACTCCTGTGTTGGGAAACTGCTGAGAATAAAAGTTGGCCCTCAGAACCCATGTGGACCCTTCAGCCACTTTCTATAAATGTTCCTTTCTCCTGTTTTATTATCTGGCTTTCTTTAATTACTAGTAATTTCTTCCCTTCCATAATTTTTGCTTCCTCTTCGTGGTCTTCTTTTTGACATGCTAGGAATCAAACCCAGGGCTTCACACACACTAGTCAGGAACTTTACAGCTTAGCTACAGCCCCAACCCACTCTGTGGCTTCCTGATGGAATCCACATGACTTTTCTGCAGATACGCTGTTAGGGAAGCACTTCAATTTCAAACTTCATATCTTTTTATTTAAAATTTTGACAAGGAACTGATTAATGAGTGAATTAGGAATATATTCCAGGAAATCAACTGTAAAAAGAAGATGGGGGCTCATGACTGGGTTTGTGCCTTCACCAAGAGCTGCCAGAGTAGGAAGATATAAGGTGACAAGGCAGGGGAATCTTTAAGGAATGCAATATGATGTAAGGTGATGTGATATGGCCTCACAATATAAGAAGGCCTGTGCATACCACAATTTTTGGAAGACAGACCTAAGGTGCTCAATTAATTATATTTTGAGCACTTATAATTTAAAGGTTCAGGGACTAAAGAGATTGTAAAGAAGATAATACATACCTGTCTTCAAGAGTTTTACAATAATACAGAGAGACAGAAACAGAGTTTAAAAATTAATTTAAAAATACCTGGTTGTTTGTTAATTAATATTATCCACAGACTGATAGAGAAATTCAAAAGAAGGAACGATCACATTGGTCTAGGTGATAAGGGAAGTCTGTATAGAGAACGAAAATTTGATTGTCTTGAGGGAACAGAAAAAAGGAGTAAGGTCACACCCCAGCTTGATGATAGGCATATGTGGGCACATGTGGAGGTATCTGAGTAACACAATGAATAATCAGTAGGATAAGAGACAAACGCTGAAGAAATAAACCCAGAAAAACTCTACTAAAGTAATCTCTAGGTTTATCAGAGGGAAAGGGAAGAATATATACATTTAAATTTGGGTAGCAGAGAGATGGACATTCATATTAACATTCTGATTATGGCAAACTAGATCATTAGAACAAAACACAGTACTGAAAAGCTGGCCAACAACAAAAATGCCTTTCTTGAAAGCAGCCAAGAAAGAAAATGGAGTTAGATTACTGATCCAGAATTGAGAGATAATGGAACTCTTCAAAGTTGAGGCTGTCATTCTGAGGTTGTTTGTCTTTAAAATGTTTGTTAGTTCCAGAGTGGATGAATTATAGGCTGATAAATATATCCCTCAGTATTGTGGGGCAAAGAAAAAACAAATGTGCAGGGTGGGGGGGTAAACCTTTCATCCTCTCAGGATGAAACTCTGAAGTATACAAGCTGCCCTGTATACAAGGGACTATGGCTTACCTTCAAATCATTTGAAATCCTAAAATTGAACTGAGGTGTTCTTAAATTGTTAGAACTCTCAAGCACCTAAAAAAAAGTATATATTTTCTCTGGTTGAAGACAATATCTGGAACCTCAAAGTATTCCTACAAGCAATTTGCAATCTAATATCCAGCATACAAAAATAACCAGACACAAGAGAAATAAAACTGGCCAAACTTGCAAGAATACCAAACAATAAAAATAGACCCATAGGGTCTCTAGATAGTAGTTTCATCACACCTAGACTTTAAAACAACTGTTTCCTTTGTTTAATAACATAAGACTGAAATTTCTGACAAATAACTACATGCTTTAAAATATAAATTATGGTACTAAGTACTATAATAACTGAAAGTTACAAACCAACAGAGAGATTAAACAGCAGATTAAAACAGAAGAAAAGGAGCTGGGGATTTAGCTCAGTGGTATAAGCGCCTGCCTGGCAAGCACAAGATCGTGAGTTCGATCCCTGGTACAAGAAAGAAAAGGTACTTGCGAAGAAAATTATCATAAAACAGTAGGAAGACTACAGATTTCACTGATATTTCAAAAGGAAAGAAGATGGAAAATAGGACAAAAGCAATAGTGGAAAAGAAAATTGTTGAGAAGTTTTCAAAACAGATCAGAGACATCAAGTCACTGATCCAAGAATTTACATTAAAGACAAATGAAAAAAAATCATTCACAAAAACATTCATACCACATTAAACTACTGCAAAATACACACACACACACACACATACACACACACACACACGAGAACCTTAAAACCCAGTGAAGAAACTACTGAGTCATCTATAACATGTGTCAGTTATCAACATAAAGAATTTCTACTACAGATCAGTTAAAATTTTAATTTTAAAAAAACAAAATAATAATGGGATATCAAAGCATACTCATGAAAATGGTCATAGAATGACAATAGGATGCTGAACATCTTTTCATATGCTTATTTGCCATCTACAGATGTTCTTTGGTGAGGTATCAGCTTAGATGTTTTGATCATTTTATAATAGAGTTGCTTATTTCCCTGTTGAGTATTGAGTCTTTTTATATTTTTTATAATGTATATACAAACTAATACAAGGCATTAATAATAGGGGAAATATGAGGTGAAGGAGTACAAGAGAAAGTACCACCTGCTAAATTTTTTCTGTAAATTGAAGCTGCTCTAAAAATAAACTATAAAATAAAAAGTTATTTTAAAGAAGAACAGGAATAAAAAATAATTGTTTAAAACAAAAAATGATAATAGGAATTGGTGGGTGAAAATGTGGTAGAAAGGTAATTCTCATACCATTATATTAACTTTAAAAGCTATTTTTTAGGACCCACTAAAATTATACATCAACATCATGACTTAATACTTTCCATATCTTTTCTGAGAACTATGTATGAGAAAGTTTATATCAGAATTGTTTTTAATAGCCAAAAACTAGATACCACCTAAATGTCTATAAAGAGCAAGATGTATAATATAGTATGGTATATTCATACAATAAAGCCATATTAATCACTAAAAAATTAACATATTATAGCTGCACACAGTAAAATGGATGCGTCAGTGCTGAGCAAAAGTGATCAGATACAAAAGAATATATAATGTGTTATATAAAGTTCAAAAATCATATAAAGATATTGTTTAGGAATGTATATGAGTGGTGAAATTCATTATTACTATCTAAATTTATATAAAATATTTTGCAGAAGTTGCTTAGGATGCATATATAGTATTTAATAATAACATTAATGTAAAAAGAGAAACATTTTTCTATCAAAATTTATAAAATGGTTTTAAATCATTTTCCTTGAGGTCTCAACTACATACCTTTTATTTATTTTAAATATAAGCATGAGTTGTTCATTCAGTAAGGAAAATACAAAATGACTACATAAATTTAACTAAGACACCTTAAAACAATGAGTGGCAAAATGGTAAAAAGAATCAAAATAATGATTTCTACAAAAGTCAAGATACAGATATCCTTGGGAGAAGAGAAAAGTAGAAATTGGCTAAGGGAAATTTTGGGGGTGCAGGGCATGTTCTATTTTTTTAACTTGAGTGGTATTTACTTTATGAAAGACCATTGTTCACACACTTTTGTGCATGTTTCTATACTAAATTTTAAAACAAAAATAAGGGTTTTGAAGGAAGAAGTGGAGACAAGCATCCATGTACAATCACATACTGCATACTTACTAGGTACCAAGCCCTTGGCTAAACACACCCAACGTATTAAATCATATAATCATCATAATGAGCTTGTGAATATTTTTATCTCTGCCCTTCCTACTTTTACTGAGCCCAGTTTCCTTACAGTAAAATGAGGATGCCATGAACCTACCTCATGAAGTTGTTACAGGAATGAGCTACAGGCAGAGAACTTGAAACAGTCTGAAGCTAGGACCAAGCTGTGATTTTATGAGGGGACAGTAACATCTACTAGCTAGCACAAACCTATACAGCCAGTAAGAGAAACCAGAACGTATCTGCCTGACTCAGACATGGCACTTTTTCTCTTTACTAGAGTGTGACATCTACCCTGGGATAGGGACTGGGTCTTAACTTTCTGGAAGAGTGGAGAGGTCCACTTTCAATGTGACCTGATGTAACTCTATTTACGATGGCTCCTCCATTTTCAAAGCTGGAAGCTGTCCTGTTATCATCCCAAGCTACCAGAGCACAGGAAATGACTTTTGTCTATAGACAGCCAGAGTCCAGCCTCTTGCTCTGTGATTGTGCCTTCCACGGGAGAAACCCTGCAGCCACAGCCAGCTCTGGACCTCCTCTGTAGCCCTTCTGTGCATTCCCTTGAGACTCAGAATCCCCATGGCACTGAACATTTGCAGGTGGACAGCCTGATGAACCCCACAGCTGCGTGCACAACAGACGCCAAACATGACTGACTCACTAGAACCCAGGAGAGTGACTAAGAAAACAATGATGGGATGGGGAAGCAGAGCAGGTGAACAGGGAGGAACATCTCTCTTCATCTCAGTTTCATCGTTCCCATTTTCTCCTTCTGTGTCTGCTTTAGTCATCTCTCATTTAGATGAGATCATGTTCTGGAAGTCAGAGATAGGCAGGCAGGCACCGTGAACCCCCTCTCACTCCCATCAGTCCTAAACTTAATCCTACTTAGTAAATCAACCAAGGTCTGCATCGTATTTTACAGTTTACAGAGGACTTTCACATTCCTCTGTTCTCATAACAACTGGGACGGGGACCTCTGGTTTCAGCTCTAACATGGTTTCAGTGTGCATTTAGAAGTCATCACTCCTGCCTTTGTGACAAGAAAAACCTGAATAAATGGAAAACCAGTGACTCTTTGCACCCATGTGAAATAACAGGGAAAACCTCGGGATCTGGCAGACATGTCAGACAGTCCAGGAAGACACAGCTGAGATCTGTTTAGAGAGAACAGAAGCCACTAGAGTCATAAACTGGTTAAAAAAAAAAAAAACCTGGAAATTTTGAAAAGCTGCTGGAAGCTAAGCATGAACTATCAGAAGATTGAGTGACTCCTGGGGCCACAGACATAGTGGGGTCCCCCACTTCACCTCTAGTGGCCCTCTGATAGCTCTAGCAGGAGGAGGAGAAGTGTAATGACTGTGAAATAAAACCAGCACTTCTGTTTTTTCTGAACAGCTCAAATCCTTTAATGTTAAGCCAAGCTGACTGTCCTCAGGGCTCTGGACCTGAGAGAAGCTTGGGGTGCATCCTCCCTGATGCTCATGCATTTCCAGACCTCAGCTGTGGTGCTGTCGGTTTGGGGGAGCCCACGGAAGTCGAGCATGGAGATACGGGGCAGGCTGCACAGCACATACTGCCTAGACCTCTTGTCTTCCTCCATGCCAGCGTCAAGCTCTGGAGCCCAAGGAGCGCTACTAGTTTGTTTACCTCCCCCAGGTGCCGGATGTTGTTGCCACTTTTCATAACAAAGGCTACCATCTGAGGAAAAAGATGCACGCAATCCCAGCACTCTGGAACACAGATGAGCATTATAGTTTTGCTCGGTGGTACACGCTCCTCATCCCAGCTACACGGCGACTTCAAGGCCAGCCTGGACTACATAGTGAAACCCTGCATCCAAAAACAAAAACAAAAATGATAGTACACATCTCATTAGAAATCATACCAAAAAAAGAGATTGAAATATTTAAAGTGTTAAAAAGAAAAATACCTGGAACCCTGTATCTTCCAAAGGCAAGAAAGAAATAAAAGATTTCCTCAAACACACAGTGAGAGAATTTACTGTGAGCAGACCTCCCTTGCAGGAAATCTCACCAATCTCTCATCTTCTGCTTTTTCAAGCAGAAGAAAACATCCACAGGTCAAAAACCTGGATCCATATAAAGGAAAAACATCAGAGAAAGTGTTGGGGTTCTACAAGCAAAGGGAAAATCAGGGGTCGCACACACTAAGGGTCAGCAAAATGGCTGCCGCCTGGTCAACCTAAACAAGTAGCTTTTATTGAGATAAAGAACAAAGAAACTCAAATTGGGCATGCTCAGATTGTATAACTTGTTTCCTTCTTGACCTTACAGGACCTCATGTTTTTACCTTGGGGTGGGGGCGATATTTCAAAGCCTGCACTTTCCCCATAACATTGTCCACCAGATGTGTCCGGGACAAAATGAAGTCAGTGTGGCCTCTCTACAAGAAAGAATAAATAAAGACAAAGTAACATCTCTTATTTTTCCTAGTCTAAAAGGTAACTTTTATTGTGTATTTAAAGCAATAACTGTAACAATGTATTAGGTGAGCATAGCATATAAGCCATCCATTTGCTGTTGAAATCAAGTTTTTGACAAAAATTCAACACCCAGTCATGACAAAATCCTCAGTAAAGTAGGAATTAAGCAGAACTTTCTCAGTTTAATAGAGAATCTGCAACAACCGACAGCTACTATCATATTTAATGGTAAAAAACAGGACTTTCTCCCCTCTTAGATCAGAAACAAGACGAGGTTCCCTTGGTGACCACCTCTCCTCAAGATTACACTAAAAGCAGGATAAGAACAGAAAAATAAAAAGTAGATAGGGGTAAAAGAAAGAAATAATACTGTTTTTATTCTCAGATGGCATAGGATTGTTTATATAGAAAAACCCTAAGGAATCTATTGGAAAAACAAGAAACAAGACTCCTGAAACTAATAAGTAAGTACTACAAGGCCTCAAGACACAAATTCAACTTACAAAAATCTATTGCTTCCCTATCTACTAGCAAGGAATAATTTGATTTTGAAATGTTTAAAACTACCATATAAAATAGCAAAAAAATAAGTATTTTGATATAAATCCAGCAAAATAAATACAGGGTCAATATGCAGTAAACTATAAAATATTAATTAAATATATGAAACATGTAAATAAATATAAAGTTAGTCCACTTTCCTAAATTAAAAGACATATTATTGCTGGGGTTTTAGTTATTCCCAATTTGATCTATAAACAGAGTACAATCCCAATGAAGATCCCATCCAGCTATATCACAGATGTGGGTAAACTTGTCAGTTGCAAGTATATATGATAATATGAATTGAACTGTGTCCCTGAAAAATGCATGTGCCGAAGCCCTATCCCCCACTATGGCTGTATTTAAAGATAGGTTTTTTGTGGAAACAAGAAGGTTAAATGAGGTCATACAGCTAGTGTATCTTCTAGGATTACTGTCCTATAATAACAGACCTTTCTCTCAAAACCAGGGGAGGGCAAAGCAAGGTGGAAGCCATCTGCAACCCAGGAAAGAAGACCTCACCAGAGGTCTAACCATGCTGGCACTTTGACCTGGCCTCCAGAGCTATGAGAAAATAAGTTTTATTATCTAAACCATTTTATCATGAGAGCCTGAGCAGACTAATACATGTGGAAAGGCAAAAAATAAAAATACAAAATAAAAAGCCTAAAATAACCAACAAAATCCCAAAGGAAGAAGAGAACAAAGTTAGAAGACTCACCTGCCTAAAATGACTAATTTTGATTGTCAATTTGCTTGACTTGGGCGAGCCTAGGAGACGCTAATAAAGCACATTTTGGGGCGTGTCTCTGTGGGCCGTGGGGCATGACCTTGAGAAATGCCCATCTCTAGCCTCTTCCTCTCTGGCTCTGTCCTCTGTCTCTGCTGCCCAGCCACCCTAAGTTGAACAGCTTTCCTGTGCTGTGTCTTTCTGCCCTGTTACTGTACTGGAGCTAGATGACTACGATGACTATGCACTCCTTTAAATTGTGGATGTCATGCATTTTGTCCCAGCAATGTAAAACTAACAAATTACCTGATTTTAAGATTTATGATGAAGCTGCAGTTAATCAACATAGAATGACTGGTGAAAGAACAGACAAAAGATCCATAGAACAAAAGATAGTCCATAGAATGACCCACATCAATATAGTCAAATCATTTTCAGTGGATAAATTACACCCTTTCAACATTTGCAAAATGAAACTCCAGACTTAGACCTTATGTCTTAGTCAAAACTCAAAGTGAATCACAGATGTGTGCTATGATTGAATGCTTTCGTCTTTTCTGAAACTCACATTGAAATATAATTTTCCAGTGCAAGAGTGTCAGGCAGTGAGGTCCGTGGAAAGTTACCGGGTCAGGAGGGCTCCATCTTCTGAGTGGGTTAACTCAGTATAGGTCTCGACCGGGAGAATTCGCGCTTTTCTTCCTTTGCCCTTCTGTAGTAGTCTGGTAACGACATCGAGCACAGTAAAAACAGGTCTAAATGTAAAACACAAAACTTTAAAGCTTCTAGAAGAAAGGAAAGGAGAAAGTATACATGATACTGGATTTGATGATGAATTGTTAGATACAGGACCAAAAGCACAAAGAAAACCAAAGAAAGAAAAAAATGCATACTTTAAAAAAAATTTTTAAACCAAAGTCTCCTGTTCTGTGAAAGACACTGAAAAGAATGAAAAAGTAGGCCACAGATTTGGAGAAAATATTTGCAAAGCATGTCTGGTAAAAGACATACATGGAAAATATAAAAAGTGCTCTTCAAACCCAACAATAGGAAAACAAACAGCCCAATTAAAAATAAGCTCCAATGACCCAAGCTGGAACAAGTTAAGCAAGAAAACAAATCCTGCAATATTGGATTTTAAACTAAAGTACAAGATAAATATCCATAAATCCAGACTGATAAAAATAAAGCAGGGATAAGAAACAAATTCCAGTGCAGAGGATTCCAAATAATTTACATAGATATTACACTTCAAGGAGGAGGCATGTAACTCCCCGTTCCTTAAGTGTGGGCTCCGCATAGTGATTTTTTAAAAAACACAGCTTTCAAAGACAGAAGGCATGAGACGGAACTCTCCCTGCAAAAGAAGCCTGACAAACAGTGCCTCAGACAAAGAGTCACAGTCAGCGTCCTCAGTAGCGGACACCGAGTCACACTGACACTGCCCATGCTTGATGTGATAAGTGGAAAATGGCACTTAGCTCTGTAGTTTTCTTCCAAAACCCCAGTATAACTCCAGTGAAGCTATGAGTAGAACACCAGAAAAGCATCTCAACTGAGGGCTAGTCCACAAAGTGTTTGACCAGAACGCCTCAAAATTGTCAAAAACAGGGCAAAACAAGGAAATTCTGAAAGTGTCACAGCCAAGAACAGCCTAAGGAAACAAGATAACTGCATTCAAAGCAGGACTGGAAATAGGAGAAAAGAAAAAGGACTTCAGTTAAAAACTAAGGAAACCTAAATAGAGCCTAAATAGTACAGATTTGTGTTTATATCCATGTTAATATTGTTCCATGGATTGTGAGTAATGTGCCATAGAAGGCAAGGTATTAAAAACGGGAGAAACTGGGTGTGGCTGTATTGCAAACCCTGCTATCTCAGTAACTGTTCCGTAAACCCGAATCTATTTTCTAATGTATTTTCTAATAGAAAATAGAGAGATATAATACACACGCACACACACACACACACACACACACACACACATATATATATGGAAACCACAGCAAAATTACAAATTTATATATTTAAATTTTCACTGCGGTTTTCATTGTTTTCTCCGTCTCTTACAATCAGGGAACAGACTTGAAAAGCCGAGTGAAGGGTCAGGGATACATGGGTAGGCAGCTGGTCTAGGTCTGTTGATTGGAGATTGGGCAGTTTTCTTTTCCCTTGGGCTACCAAACAGTTCAGTTTGTTTAGATGACCATGACACAAAGGTGGGATGCGGTTGAAGAGTCACTTAGGTTAGGTTAAACAGTAGCGCACCCGTGCAGCTATGTGCAGCTGTAACCCCAGCTGCTCCTTTGGCTGAGGCAGGATCTCAAGTTCCAGCCCACCCCGGCAACTTTGGGGAGGAGACCTTTTTTCAGAACAAAAGCTAAAACAGCTGAGGATGTATCAGAGAAGTAACCACTGCCCTCCTGACCTGTGTGCCCTTCCTGGGAAGGGGGGGCTCTATCCTGCAGCCTCCCCGGCCAGCACTGAGACGGCACTCCTTCAGTCACACACCTGAGTGGTCTCTGCTTTCCATGTGGGTGTGACCCTGCCCTCCCCTCTCCAACAAGGCGGATTAGGTGAGGCCCTGGGTGCCTCACCCTGGGCTCCATACCTCCATTCTTACTCCCGGCTGCCCGCAGCACGGCCACCTCAGAGACCCTTTCCTTCCTGCACACAGTGCTGGCCACCTGTCTCCCGCAAGTGCGGGGTGCCCGCCTTTGTACTCAGCCCAGGGCTCCCTCTGTTCTCCCAGAGCAGCAGTGCGCACAATAGGCTTTGTGGAAATCTCTGCACTCCCTGATCGCTCTGTGTTCACCTCTTCCCCGGGTAGCTTGTCAGAGCCTTCTGATTTGCAGAGCTTCTTTCTTTTCTCCCTTCAAATTTAAAAATGCCCCTACCCTGGCTAACTCTCTTTTGGGGGTTTAGCCAGGGTCTCCATGAAAGGGTTTTACGAACTCACGCTGATGTACCAACTTCCCAGTGTAGCCCCTGAGGACTTAGCCTGCTGGGCCTGAAAGCCAGGCTCCTGGGCCCTGTTTGCGGGGCAGGCTGCCCGCAGGCTCAGGTGGGTTGCTCTCCCACCATGCCAGCCCCCACCCTCCACCCCAGGTCAGCACTGGCCTTCCTTTGAAAAGTTGAGATAGGTCTGCCGGCTCTTTCCACTCCCCCTCCTAAGAGGTAAGTGGCCGCCCTTTCTTGCTGGCTGCCTGGGTACGGGTCATTCCCATCTTCTGCCTGACAGATTCCTTTCTACTTTATGAGGCCACATACTCATGTGCCCTGTGAGCAGCCTTCACACTGGGGCATCCCAAAGTGCTCACACACCTCCGCCTCTATTCCCCAGATGCATATGTAAGGCGTGTGCAACACAGGTGGCTTCCACAACCACTTAGTAAGATCACATAGCAGCTTTCTCTAGCTCATTTCCCAAGGACACTGGGTGAGCTCAGATCCCGGAAGCTGCTCCCTCCCAGCGTAGGGTGGGTGCAGGAGTTAACCCTAACCCTAATCCTCCTGCCTGCTGGGGGGCCTCTCTCCTCTTGCCACCAGTACCACCAGGTAACCCATTGTCTATAACGCCACTTAATTTTGTCCTCTCTTGTCCTTCTTCCCTGGCCCAGCCCATTGCCCCCCAGCAAGGGCCACTGGAGGCAGGACAGGATGGGGAGAGCTGGAGAACAGAAGAAAGGGCCGCTTTCTCCCAGCTGGTTCTGCCTAGTGCAAGGGCAGATTGGTGGAATGCAGATGCCAATGACAGAGCATTATGCATCAAGGAAACCATGGTTTTTGGTTTGTTTGTTTCTTTTTAATCAGTACCAGGGATCAAACTCATGACTGCATGCTTGCAAGGCAGGCACTTATGCCGCTGAGCTAAATCCCCAGCCCCCAAGGAGACCATGTTAACAAGCCTAGACCAGAACAGACATGACGACACATACACCAAAGCTGAGTCCACTTTCAGGACACTGTCATTTCTGGGTTCCAGCAGCCACCCCATGTGAGGAAAATCCCCACTTCGTGCTGCCATCGGGGGCAGGGTTGCAGTTGGCTCACAGATCACAATGATAGGAGTTGGAAACAAATGCTTCTACCTCTGGCACACACAGTCCCTCACCAAAGTGCCTTTGGCAAGTACAGCACAGGCTGGATCTCAGCCTCCTCATCTTGTGTAGTGAACAACTCACACCACCTTACTAGGTAAACTAACTCAACATGAGCTATAAAGAGAGTAAGGCTAATCATTGATGTCCCAGAGATTTGAGCAATAGAGCTTTACCAGTTCTTACTGCTAGCACCCCCTCATCTAGAGCTCTGGCACAAGCCCGTGTGGCTAAGTCAGAGGACGATCAGAATAAAGCATAATGGCCATGACACAGACAGACAGAAAACCAGTGGTTCAGACTTCTGCCATTGACTACCTAGGTAGGCTTAGGAAAGGATTCCAGCTCTTTGAACTTCTGTTTCTTACCTGTTAAATGAAGCTCATTATGCATCCTTCTGATAGTTGTGACTGAATTAAAGGGGGTAATCCTGACCTCTAAAGTGCTGGGTCCATAACAAGAATCCAACCCATGGTAGCTATTACTGAATAACAGATGCTTAAAGTTGCTTCTTGGGTTCTCTCCGTGATTCCATTCTCAGGCCTCAGCTCTTGCCTTAGAGTGAGTTCCCCAGATAAATTCAGTGTCTTACACATAAACAGAGATGTTGAGGTGCCTCTACAACACTGCCCAGATAAACTAGATGTCTAAAAACCAAATACTGGTTATTTGTATAATTACCTGTTTCATAAATTGGATTCTATGTCCTCAATAAAAGGAAAAGGCCTTATTTGTCATTGTGTCATTGTACCTGACCATTAAAGATGCCTAATTAAAGAGTGGGCATTAAACCCTTTGTAAGTAGTGAAAGGACAAATCTTCAGAGTGTAAAGGAATTTATCAAACTTATCAGATTCTTTACGGAGAACTAGTTTTGATTAAAGGAAAGGTAGAAGAGTTTGGGGATTGGTTTAGTTTAAAGATCTAGCAAATATGTTCTAGGTGGTTGTCGTTAAGCTCTGCTAGAAGTATTTATGACTATTGGCGCTAATGAAAATATTAACCAACATTTTCAATGCTTCGCATATGTCTACAAAAGCACTAATTATTCTTATATACTCTGCTTCTTTAGTCCTTATATGCACCTTATGAGGTATTTTAGAGATGAGTAAACTGAACCACAGAAAGGTTAAGTAACTTGTCCAAGGTCACAGAGCTGATACATGATGAGCTGGGATCTGAAACCAATAGTTTAGAGGCAAAGGCCTTGTTTACAACTCCTCTCTACCATCTCTTACCGGGGGTTTGAAAGCATGGAAAAAACTAAACCTTCTAGCTTTATTTGATTTTAGTTGCACGATTTTTACCTAACTTTAAAAATCACTCATTTTGGAGGTCCTACTCTGAGTGGTATGTGATTAGCCCTACTGGCCTTGCTGTGACCCTGCCTGTGATCCTGTCCTAGGAAATGCCTCTGACACGCAGAGGATGCTGCTCTTGTTAGCCACTTAAAGAATATTTGTCCAAAACTAGAAGAACCAGGCTGATTTATCCAACAGATCACCAAGCAAGCTTTGCAACATCCTGTTCTAGACCATCAGAGGGACATCTAGAAGTCTATAAGTGTCAATGTTTTCCTTGGCTAACTGCTCCTTCCCCCACCCTAGACCAAAGATGAAAGGAGCTTGAAATTTACTATGTTGAGTTTTTTCTAGAGAAGGTGGTCTATCAGGACACCAGTCGGTGGTCTTCTTCATCTTACTGGTTTACCACAGCTTCCTCAACAACTTCTCTTCCATTCATTGACCGCTTTTCAAGCAGTGGAGAATGAGTGGATTTGAGTTTGTGATGGGGGCCTGACCATTCTCCAAATACAGGCAGAAAAATACTTCATAATAAGACCCCATAATTTTTGTACTTCTCAGAAATAACAAAAAGCAGAAGATTAAAAATAGGGATGAACCATTACTTTTTGCCAATATTATAATTGTAAGCATCAGAAAAACTAAACAATAAGATTACAAAAACTTTATATACAAAAATCAATAGCTTTTGTAGAAACAACCACCTAGCAAAACATATAGCATAAAATATAAAAGATCTCATTTATAATTATAATTCAAAAAAAATCTAGAAAAAGTTTGACGAGCAGTGCTCAAGATCAAATGAAGTAAACTAAATAATAATCTAAAAGAAAATATTTAAGTAAGTAGAAAGATAGCCCCCCTTTTTGGACAAACACTCCTTATTACAAAGTCTGTTTTCTTGCATTAATCTACAAATTTAACTTGATCAATACCAATAGCAAGGACTTCTCTAAGCATAACACTAAATCCAGAAAGTATAACAAATCTGACAAAATTTTAAATGTCCTTATGACAAAGTTAAAAGCAAGCAATAAAAAAGAAAAAGTATTTGTAGAAATATGATGAAGAACTGATTGCTAACATACAGAGTTCTAAACAAATCAATTGGAAAAAGCTAAAAACCTAATCGAAAAAAATAGTGAAAAACATTATAAGGGACAATGCAATTGACTTTTAGCCATACAAAAAGATACTTTGTTTCACTCATATTTAAAGAAACGTAAATCAAAATCACAAAGAAACTTTTTCCTACAAGATCAATGAGGGAAACAGGCACTCTAGTGCTCTATTACTAGGAATTCCAAACAGTTTAACCTTTTTTGTATGGCAACTTGTCAATATCTACCAAAATTTTAAATTCCACCTCTAAAGTTATACCTAATTATAAGTTGCACACACAGAGAAGCCCACTACTTACATTAATTATGTAGCAAAAAAAATCTGAATGCACATCAATAGGAAACTATAAATTCTGACACATACATAACATGGAATATAAATTAGTTACTAAGAAAAATTATTCTATGTGCACTAACATAGAACAATTTCCAAAATGTTAAATACAAAAGGAAAAATGTAGAGCAGTACTATAATGTGTTATAATCTGTGTTTTTCAAAAATGTAAAATATATATATTTGTATTTACAGTAAGTTGGTATTTTTCATGTTAGGTAGCAATCCATTAGTAGTTACAAAGTCAATTTAATGGGTTACAACAAATATTCATTCATGTTTGTGTTTTCTTTTGGAATTTCCCTGTTTTATTTCAATATTGATTAAATCATTCAATATCCTTTTCATTGTACTTTTCTTCATTAGAAGTAAGTATTGTTTTGGGCAAATTTTGTCACAGTTATGTAAATGCATAGTAAATTGTGATAGCAAATGTATTTATTGCTCTGGGATATAGACAAAAATGTTTAGAAAACACTGGTAATAACTGTCTTTGGAGGAATAAACAACAATCCTTTGGGAATTGAAATAGAGTCATAAGTGGAAAGTAGATGGTGATCTCATATCTTTGTACTATTCCATTACCTATTCAAGAAATAATTTTTTAAGAATTCAGAAGAGAGTGAGGGAGGGGCTTTATCTGAGGGATGGTTGAAGTATGTTATGTACAAATCTGCCAAAATTAAACTCATTAATTTGTATAACCAATACATACTAATAAAAGATGTGTGGGAAACAACAACTAAAAAAGAAAGAGAATGAGGTAAAAGAAAAAAATGTTAAAATTATATTTTTTGTTGATATAAACTCTCAATCAGTTTTATATTCAGCTACTATTAAACTGTTTCCATTTCCCATATCTATTTCTTTTGAATGAAATTATCAGAATTATTTCTGCATAACTTTCTAAACAAATATTTGTTTCATTAATCAAGTTTTAGCCATATCAGAAAAGGATTTATTATTATTTCTGACATTAGGAAGTTTCCTTTGCTATCATTTTGAACAAGCCAGTTTTATTGAATCCAGTTTTGCATATCTAATTCGTACCATGTGGATCGTCACCAATACACCATGAGTAGTTTTAGTTGCTGTCAGTTTTATTTTGGTTGATTATCTCAGCCACAGATATTTATTATGTGTTGGCCAAAGTGTCTCATATCTAATCCATAAGAAAACTATAAACACTTTTCCTGACATATTCCAGGCTCACTCTGTGGTCCAAGAGTGGTCTGTTGGATTTTGAAGCCAATTGTGTGTGTGTGTGTGTGTGTGTGACTTTCTGAATACTTTGAAAAATGTAAATTACTTCTCCAAATCACTGAAAACAAAAGCAAACTACTAATCACACAATGATGTCAATGGTTCTCAATTTGATTAATATTACTAAAAGACAGTGTTTGACACCTAACAAAGCACATTTGGGGCTCAAAATGATGAGATCAAAACTTTGAAGCAGGCATTTGCTGAGGGCTTGGGTTACAGAGATGAAGAGACTAACTTCTTTCCTTCAAAATATGCATTGTCTTATGGAAAATCCAGATACATAAAAAACTATGATATTAAAATGAATAGTATAAATTACTATCAAGGAATTTTCTATGTTTGGATCCCTAAAAACAACACTGAAGTTTTTAAAGTGAGCTAAGAGAATGTGAATGTTGTAGTTTGGGATTTGCAAGAATAATTATATACAAGACACATAATTTATAGTATTATTTTATGATGGTCACACAGAGAGTCAAATACAAAATAAAGAGTACAGGAAATCTGTCCACACACTAAGACCCCCAGAATCCAGCTGAGGTCCTGGATCCCATGGCAACATTCTGCATGAGTCCAGCTGAAGACCTAGACCCCATGACAGTGCACCCCATGAGTCCTACAGGAGGCCTAGAGTACATGATAATATCTTATGCAAGTCTGTTTTATGGATCTATGCTAGGAAGGCCCAAATGTCAGTGGTGGAAGCTAGAAAGTCTTTGCCAATGGAATGAAAGATCTGTGCCAGCAGGCTGAGGGATCTGCACTGGAGCCAAGAAGTGATGCCCAAAATAAGGACCAGGGTTCCCCCCAAAAGCACCGCAGCCATCCTTAGTGACAATGAGGACCTGAGCTTCTCCGACAATGAGAAAAGCCAAGTTCCTATCAGGAAACCAGCGTTACAAGCATCTCCTGGAGACTGAACAGCACACCATCTTCCCCTCCAGAGCCAAGAAGTGGTAAAGTAAGGACCAGAGCTCCCCTAAATGATCAACAGCCATTCTCAGTGATGACAAGGTCCCAAGCTCCTCTGATGATTACAACCAAGTTCACAGCAGGAAAGAAGCTTGACAAGCTCCTCCACGAGAACCAGCAGCAACAGGAGAATCAACAGCACCACAAAGAACCAACAATACCACAGAGAAGCACCGACACCATGGAGAACCGGCAACAATAAACTCTCTCTCCAGGTCTCCTTTTTATCCTGGCAACAATTTTCAGGTGGGCCATACATGCTCAGCACCACGTTGATTCAGCTCAGCTAGTACGACAAGATGCCCACCAGTTACCAGCCCATCGCAGTGAAGAGCCAAGATCTGTCTTGCTGAGACTCTGCGTTCACTGATCTGACCACGTGTGCTAGAGTGAGGGCAGGTAAACATGGTGTACCAGGATGAAAGCATTTGATCCCCATGTCCAGACAGTGCTAGGTACTAGTTAAAGTTATGTGTGCTTCCATCTATTTCTTTTCTAGCTAATTTGTCTCCCCTCTTCTGCTATTGGGACCTATGACTAGAAGCTGAGCCCAGAGATTTTATACTGATTTTCTTTGATATCCCGTGTGACCTGCATCCATCCTTCCTCCCTACATCTGTCAAGTCTGAGAAAAGCACTTTAGAACACCAACTACCAGGGGTTCCAGGAGTTGAGCTCCTAAGGGGACAGGAGGCTGGTAACCCACAGTGCCTCAGGAACTGTGGGGTGCCCATCCTGAAAACCTTATTGAAATTCTGCACTATTCTTCCTTCCTCCAGGGGAGCTTTGGTTTGGCATGACTCTTAAACCATTTCACCTACAGTGAATTTATGCCATTGGCAGATACTAACGCTAATCACAGCACTGATTCCAAGGTTTATGTAAATTCATTGTGTTGGGCTTTGGTCTGTAAAGTTATCGTATTAATTTCTTTTATTGAACAGAATATTTGACAAGATAGTAATTGTTTTAGCAGTCAGATCACCATGTAGAAATAGACTGAAATGTCCCCTGCAGAGACATATGGCCTCTCCAGCCATTTGGTTTGCCTCCTCTGAACTAATTTTGATCCTGGTAGCCCATCTCCTGAACAAACATTCCCCTGATGAAGAGAGGCTGAGACAGAAAACAGCACTCTCAGCAAGGAGCTGACTGCAGGCAGGAATTAATGCTTTGGAAGGTAGCATTAGTGAATTGATTTTAAACAGATGTTTCACTTCTCTTTAGTAATAAACTGTGGGCTCTTAAAGGGGGCAAGAAGAAATCAAAAGAAAAGAAGAAATAAGAAACAAGAAAATCAACCTCAAAAAGTCTTCTTAGATTATTGCTCTGGAAGGATCTTTAAAATTCTGTTTCAAATTGTCATGTCTCTGACAGTGCTATTGTGATAAACTGATGAATGTCTATTTATACCAAAACATAAAACATATGGATGGTTATTTAGAAGACAAATGCATTTTGACAGATATCTAATTTCATTCCACTGATAGGATGTATTTTGTCAGGCTCTTCATTTCATTTGAGACATCATCACTTTTGGTTTTCAGTACCTTGCCATGGTGGAAATGCATTTGTCAGGCTCTCCAGACCAATATTGGCACAAACTACTGCCATAGAAGCTCTCCTTAAAACCAAAGAACATTGTAAATATCTCCTATTACCCACTCACACAAGAAATGTTATCAAGTAAATACTTTGTGTACCCAGCTGAGTAACAGGAAGAATTATTCAAGTTTCCAGCATATATTGTTGGCAAATGTTAGCCATCCATGGCATATTAAATCACATAAGAGCATAAAAGAAAAGAGACCAATTCCCTCAGTGTTTAATGAGCCCAAGATAATACTGCAAAGTAGATCTAAGGTTGCACTAGAAAAGTTGTATTCTTCTGGGATGTTTTTCAGTTCAAGAGTTAGCTCCTGTAAATAAAAATCATTATTAGTTGTATAAACACAGATTCCATTTTGACTTTCAGGATGTCACACTACTGTACCTAGCATTTTGAATCCTTATATTTGCAATGTTACATAAACTGTACTATTTTCTTTTATGCGCAGTTTGCATGGGTAAACCATCAGGGAATAAATTATATCTTCCTCCTATAGGAAGAATTTCCTGACTCCTCCTGGCAGATTTGAATTTTCCTCTTTATCTCCCATTATACCTACCTACACCTCCATTAGCTTCTTTTATCATTCTGCACTTTTATTTTTCTGGAAAAAAAAACTTGGCTTTTCATTTCTGTATATTCAGTGTCCAGAAAAGCACCTGTTTCCCAGAAGTTATTCAATAAGTTTTTGTTGAAGGAAAAATAAATGAATGATCATTTCTATTGTAGCATTTACCACTTGAAGTTATTGATTATGTACCATTATGCTCTACCAGATCATGAGTTCCTTGAGTATGAGGACTGAAATGTACTCGCCCCATTACCTAAGATACAGGTACGGTGTCTGGCATACAGCAGATACTTGATAAATATATTCACAGGATGGATGGATAGACCAGTGGATGAATGGATGTACAGACAGTTAGGGGGATAAATGGATGGCTATTCAAAGGTACTGGTAAGCCAGTATTTCTCAAAGTCACCAGCTACGTATATAGCAAAAAAAAAAAAATCCCTTCTTTTAATCACTAGTCTTTTGAGTTTAAACATTAAGCTTCATTTTGCTAAAGATAGGAAACATGTGTGTTGAAATTTTGTTTCCTGAATAGTTTGAAAACAAATGAGGGGCCTTTCAAAGAAATGGTAGTTTGTATGTTTATTATATCAGACATCCCTTACCATGTATTTTGCCATTGTTAGTAATAGAACCTTCACATCTTAGATCAGTACAAGCTGCCTAAAATAATCCTATTTTCCAGCTTCCCTTGCATAAATGTGACCATGCACCTAAACTCTGGCCCTTGGAATTTAAGTGGGAGACTCTGCATGCAACTCCAGAGTGTCCTTAGGAAAGAGACAGTGTCACCTTCTACCCTTCCTCCTTTGTTCTGCTAGAATGTGGATGTGGCTGGACCCCAGGCAGGCATATTTAACCACAAATTGAAAACCACATGCTGAGAACGTCAGAACGGCCAGATATAATGAAGACTCCTGGCCACTCTCTGACTTGCCCAAAGAGCACTGAATTCCCTATTTCTATACTTCTTTCAAATGAGACAAAGTTTGAGTTGCTGCCACTGACAGCCTGACCAATCCTTCTAAACAGAAGTATCTTGACTGGTCATAACATGAGAATTGTTAACCATTTACTATAAAATTGAACTGAACTGAGTCAATGCTAGGTAAGTGAAAGCCATGTCCTTTCAGATAAGAGAGACTTCATTAGAAACTCAAGGCAAGAAAGAACCAGAGAACACAATCCTAGTTACAACTAGCCCTGTGTACCTCCCCACTTGGCTCTGTGCAGCTGCCAACCTGACTCTCATTTCATTCTTAACCTAAAGGAAGAAAATTAACTACTACTGCTAGAAGAAGAATAATACTACTATTATTAGAACAGCCCATTTTTTGATATAATGAGGGGGTAATTGGAGAATGGATATGATAAAAATGTATGCACTAGACCAAAAAAAATGTGAAACTGGTGGGAGGATGGGGCAAGGAGAGTGAGGGGATGTTAAAATGATTAAAAAGTAGGTTATATGCATATATGAATCTTCCAAAATTAAATCCTTAATCTGTAAACTAATATATACTAATAAAAAAAATGTAGAAAAACTAAACAAAGGTCCTTTTCCTTCCCTCAGAAAAAGCTCCCATCTAGAACTGTGGGCCAACCAGTAACTCCCTAGCAGGAAAAATCTCACAGAGAAGAGAGTTTTCACTTGGGGTTGAGAGTTCCCCTCCCAATCTATAACTATGAAACATCTTGATTCAAATAGGCCAGAGCTCAATTTCCATCTCCATTTAGGGCACTTTGACTGTGGTCATTTTTCTGATAATGTCTGGAAATTTCATGGCTTTTTAAGCAAGATGAGGTAGAATGGTTGGGTTTACTGCAGGTGAAATGCTGGCAGAAGAAACTTCAATTTAGCAACTGTTATCATGGACTACTAATCAAGGACTCCTCGGAAGAATGATGCCACTGAAAACAGTTATTATTCAATGTTAATAAAAAAAATTATGGATCTAATAAAAGTTAATGGGGACATATCATGTGCCATAAAAACCGTAGTCAAAGCAAAGAATTCTGGGTTAGGGGAGAAGATTCCACTATATCTCCGTATTGTCTGGGAGCCAGAATTGACCATGCCCATAATGCTTCAGAAGTGAAAATGGTTATGCAAATCAAATTAAACTGTAGACTACTTAATAATGGGATCATCTCCTTTTTTAAAAATAGAAAGTAGCAAGTAAGATATTATCCAGCAAATTTAATGGCTAACAACAAGCAAGATCCTGGTCTATGATTGGTAAATTTTTGTAGTTATGAATAAATGTCTTCCTTAAGAAGTACACAGTGTCTTTACTAAGTCAGGCACTTGTTTCTCCCAATGGAGCACTGTCTTATGCCTGAACAGAGAGGTTATGGTTTAGCAGGAATTTAAGTTTGATGCAGCATCCATGATGCTTTTTGCAAGACAGAAAGTCAGAAGAATCAAAATCTTTCACCCCTCTTGATGATGGGCTCGTGTCCATCTTATGTACTATTTTCCCCATCACCTAGTACACTGCAGGGTGATGACAGGCCTTCAGATCCTTGTCAGCTGTCTAAACAAATACACAAATAAGATAACTGCCCCTGAAGCCCAAAAACTGATTACAAGATAAAACAATCATTTGTAACCCTATGTAAAGCAGAAATGAAAACACAGGTCCTGACAGAGATTTAAAACACAAATCAGGAAGGCACAGCATGCTTGGAAGAAGGTGATTCTTCAAGTACTGGCAGTGCACACAGCCCTTGCCTGCCAATAAAACAGAGGTGCCTTTTCGGCAGCCTTGAAATGCCCCCCAAAGTCAAAATGAACCTTTCCAGGAAGCCCCTTTCATAATCCATAAACAAAGAGGCCTCAATATGCTGGAGCTGGGACATCATCATGAAATTTTGAGAGTAAAGATTAATTCAGGCAAGAGTTACAGAACTGATACTAATGCTAGGGGGAAATTTTGATACGTCCATGGATTTGAATTGCTCATTAGCTGCAAAGGAGAAAACAGTAACTATACAATATATGACTCCAGATATGATATCCTAAGAAGACATAGAATCATTTACACAGCATTCTGGCCTGCAGCACACACTCCAAACCAATGATGAGGCTGAATAAGATAAATACAACAGAAAGACTGTTCTAGATTAAAAGCGATGAGAGATAGGACAACAGAATGTAATAAAATGTCTTAGACTGGAATCCATACTAGAGAGGGGAAAACATTCCAATGTTTATTGTACGGTTTACTGACAAAAATGGAATACAGAGAATGGTTTATATAAAGATGTTGTATTTATGTTAAACTATTTGAAGTTGATAACAAACCTGTGATTTTTTATTATTTTTTAATTTTTATTTATTTTTTTTTTTTTATTTTTTGGCACCAGGGATCAAACTCATGACCTCCTGCTTGCCAGGCAGGCACTTATGCCACTGAGCTAAGTCCTTGGCCCCACAACCCTATGATTTTGTAAGAGAAAAATACTTCTCTATTTGGGAAATATGCACTGAAATATTTCAGGGTAAAGGACTATGATGTAATCAACTTACTTCATGTGGTTGCAGAAAATATTAGAGAAAAAGAACAAAACAGTAAATCAAATTGGTTGCTGTTAAAAGCATAGACATCTGAACATACTCTCTACTGTTCTTGTAACTTTTCTGTAAATTTGCAATTATACCCAAATTTAAAAATCCAAAGATTCCTTCAGGCTGTCACAAGCCCTTTCCTTCATTGAGAAAAGTTCCTTCTAGATAACCAGTGAGAAGACACGAGCCCTGATCCCTCACATCCCATCTTGAGAGGCACAAGAACCTCCCTCGATGTATAATATCCCCGCAAATATGGCAAAGACAGTGGGGGAGAACCTGCAATCCCACACAGAGCCCTGATCTGCTGCCCCTTAAAACTCTGGAGGGTCTTCTTCGGAAAGCACCCTAGGAACCTTAACATGCAAAGCACCACCACAGAGCAGCACAGTTCCTTAGACTGTCTGGTTGCCTAGCAACCCGGTCTCCTACTTGACAAGATGAAGCAGAAGCCTCCCCCGTGGATCCCAGCGCTGATGCACTCTGGAGGGAAAGCCTCCGTTGGTGAAGCTCCCAGTGGGGTTCTGGCTAGAGCTGAGTCTAGGTCCTGAGCCACAGAAACCATCCATAGCCGTGGGGCCTTGAGCACAAAGGAATTCAGCCCCGCAAAATGTTACATAAACAAGTCCTTAATCAAGTCATTTCAATGCTCTGAGCCTCGGTTATCTCACAGCTGGGATAGATAAGTTGTTCTCAAATCCAGCTGAATTTTCAGATGGCCTAATGAGCTTGGAACCAGCCCCGTTCTGTTAGCAATGACATCAGAATCCCTGTGAACGAGCCCACACACCCAGATTTTTGTAAAGTTCTTTAGATGAGTCAACTGTGCAGAACTGATAAGGCACTAAAATGAACTATACTATGGTTTGAATGTATTGCTTCCTAAATTCAGGTATATTCAGTGATGGGGCCATCAGGAGGTGACCAGTCTGAAAGCTCCTGCCTTATGAATGGGATTGGGTTTCCTGATAAAAGGGCTTAACAGGGAGCTCGGCTCTCCTTGCTTTTCTGCCTTCTGCCATGTCAGGACATAGCTTTCCTCTCCTTCAGAAAATGCAGCCCTCACCAGATAGCGGAATCTGCCAGAGCCTTGATCTTGGCTCCCAATCTCCAGAGCTTTAAGAAAATAAATTTCTGTTCTTATAAATTACCATGTCTTTGACTTTCTGTTATAGGAGCCCAAAAGAACTAACACAACACATAAGGCTCTAAGTGTCTTTTAGAGCTAGTTACCTGTATTGGCCCTGGAACCTATAAGGGCAACTTAAAACCTAATTTCTTCCCTGCTTTGCCTCTAAGTGGGGCTCCTTGACCTCAGTACTCTAGGGTCAGGTCTGCTCACCCCTAGGACCAGCCCCAGCAGAGCCTAGATCCTTCAATTAAATCTCAGTCATCTTTACTATTGGTCCAGCCCCTTGGTTTTTGTTGTTATTGTTGTTTTTGTTTTTGTTGGTACCAGGGATCAAACTTATGACCTCATGCTTGCCAGGCAGGCACTTATGCTACTGAACTAAATCCCCAGCCCCAATACACTGGTTTCTGGAGCTGCAGTCCTATTCCGTGCCTATAAAAACACAGCATTTTGCATCAGTCTTCTAAGTCTCAATACTTCACAACTGTAGTTCTGTAGCTGGAACCTGCTTCCCTAATGGCCAATTACTTATCAGCACCCACCTGCATGACCATCACTGAGTCCCTGCGTTCTCCAAATATTTTCTCAGGCCAGTGGGTATCCACAGGCATGGTGGAGCTGTGACGATTTAGGACAGACAAGTGACTGGGGCAGAGCAGGTCTGAGACCGCAGAACAAAGAGCCAGAGAGGGTAGGAGGAGTGGCATCCAGGGGAAAAAGAGTGGCAAACTCATTACACCATCCAAACAAATGGTTCTCGCACCTCAGTAGAGACAGCAAGTGCTGATTAAGCCACAGATTGCTGAATACTATCCCAACACCACTAATTGAGTGGGTCTGAAAGTGGGGTCTATGAAAAAGTATTATAACATGTTCCCAGGTGCTGCAAATGCTACTGCAGTATAGACTATGTAAATCCAGGGCACTTGGGCTGAGAAGGACAAGTTTGAGAAGCACAGAATTGAGGCCACAATAGGAAGGTGGGCTCAGAAGGAACTGAAAGTGTGCTCTCCATTCCTTTAATCCAGAGGCAGGAAACTTCGTAAACCCCCCTCAGCCTTGCCCATGGGTCAGGGAGGATACTATTTTACATTATACACTATACATTTAAAGCCATGATATGTTGGACTTCTCTGAGGTTGACAGCTTATTATTGATACCCCGACCCCTTGCTAAACCTCCCAGTATCTGCAGCTAGCTTTGCTCTCTGGGTCTTCTCCTACCCCGTAACTAGATCTGGTTATAATCTTTGGTTCTCCCAGTCTGCCTCATTCCAGTCTAGTCAGCCCAGTGATGTCAGCTGTCTCTGTGTTGTCCCTCGTCCCCTTCATGCGTATACCCACCCTCCCAGTCCATTTTTCCCCTTCTCTGCTGTGCACCATAAAGGCTGACACCCTAACAGGCTACACCACCTGGACTCCCCTTTACTTTGTTTCCAAATCAGTTTGGCTGATAAGAGATGCTAGCAGGAGATCAAAAGATGAGTTCTGGATTTTTCTTTCATGCCCCTTCTTCCTTCCTCCTTGAGCTGAATCTCTTGCGATATGGTGCAATATGGCTGCATGCCACCTAACAATGAGGCTACAGTCTCGCAAATATATCCTATTAATGAATAAAAACTGTAGAGCGTACACACCCAAACCTGGATGATAGGGCCTACCACACACCTAAGGGACATGCCACAGCCTCCACTGTATATTGGTTATTTGTTGACCAGAACATCAGTTTTTTAAATTAATTTTACTGGCACAATTTAGATACACATAATAACAGTTGTCATAGGGAATTTGTACCTGTACATGATACATCTTGCTTCTTCTTTTTTCCCCCTTTCCCTCCCCTCCCTTCAAACCTTCTTCCCGTCATTTATAAAAGCTTTGTTTCCATTTTTTTATTGCTGTTCTTTTTTTCCTGCTCCCTTCCTTGCTTTTCCTCTTCCCCACTTCTCATTCCCTTTCCCATTTGAACATTTTCTTCCTATTTCACAATATCCATTCAACATTTAGGTCCTTATTTACAATTTTGTTTCTCACACCAGAGAAACCACATAGTATTTCACTTAAGAGTATGGTCTCAAGGTCCATCCATTTACCTAAAAATATCTAAAGTTTATCTGTCCTTCTTTATGGCAGAGTAGTATTCCATTGTAGAAAAAGTCACTTCTTCTTTATATATTCATCAGATGATGAGCATTTCCAAGATTTAGCTATTAAAAATTTTGTTACTATAAATATGGGTATGCATTTGTCACTGTGGTATCATGCTTTTAATTCTTTCAGGAAGACACCAAGAGGGGAAATAGCTGGGTCAACCGAAACCACTAGTTTTAGTTTTTTTGAGGAACCTCCACACTGATTTCCACAGTAGTTGCACCCGTCTACATTCCCACCAACAGCGCAGAAGGGCATCTTTTTCCTCACATCCTTGCCAGAGTTTCTTACTGGTTGATTTCTTGATAATGGCCATTCTTTCTGGAGTGAGATGAAATCTCAGTGTTGTTTTAATTTGTTTTTCAAATGACCAGTGATGTTGAACCCTTTTCATATATTTATTTGTCATTTCTACTTCTTCATCTATGAAATGTGTATTCATTTGAAATGCACATTTTTGGACTGGGTCTTTAAACTTGGAGAGTGTGATTTTTTTTAAGTTCTTTATATATTCTAGATATTAGTCCTCTGAGGAACACTTGGTAAAATTTTTCCCACTCTGTGGGCTGTCTCTTCACTCTGTTGGTGATTTCTTTTCCTGTGCAAAAGCTTTTTAATGAGATGAGATCCCAGTTGTTGATTCTTTGTAATATTTCCTATGTGATTGGGGTTTTGTTCATAAAGTCTTCGCCTTATACCTATGTCTTCAAGGTTTTACTTATTCTCTCTTCCAGCAAAGTCAGTGTTTCTGTTTAATATTTAGATCTTTGATCTACTTTGATCTTAGTTTATTTCATGCTAAGAAATATGGGTCTGGTTTTAGTCTTTGGTATATGGAAAGCCAGTTTTGCCAGCACCATTTATTAAAGAGGCTATCTTTCTTCCAGTAAAGGTGTTCAGTCCCCTTGTCAAAGATAAGGCTGAGTGTGTTTGGAGTTGTTTCTGCATCTTCTAGCCTGTCCCACTGATCCTCAGGTCAGATTATTTGGCCAGTACCATGTTTGTTAGTACCACTGTAACTCTGTAGCATAATTTCAAGTCAGGGATTGTGATGCTCCCTGACTTGCCTTGTGGCTCAGAATTGCTTTTGCTATTCTATGTCTCTTCTGGTTCCAAATTAATTTTAGGATTGTTTTCTTAAATTTTGTGAGCTATGCTATTTGTATTTTGATTCAGATTGCATTAAATCTGTACAAGAGTTTTGGAAGTATGGCCATTTCACTGTATCGGTTCTTCCTAGCCAAGAACAAGGGACATCTTTCCATTTTCTGATATCCTCTTTAATCTCCTTTTTTGCAGACCTGTAGTTTTCAAAGTAAAGGTCTTTTACTTTGTTTGTTAAATTGATTCCTAAGTATTTCTTTCTTTTGAATGCTACTGTGAAAGGTGTAGTTTCCCTAATTTCTCTCCCAGTGAGTTTCTTGTTTGTGTACAGGAACGATATTGAGTTTTGAGTGTTGACTTTGTGTCCAACTGTGCTACTGAAATTAGTTGTTAAATCTAAAAGTCTTCTGGTGGAGTTTTTGGAGTCTTCTACATGGAGTATCATGTCATTCACATAGAATGATAATTTAACTCTTGCCTTTCTTGTCCTTATTCCTTTTATTTCTTTCTCCTAATTGCTCTGGCTAATGTTTCCAGAACTATATTGAATAAGAATGATGACAGTGAGCATGCTTGTCTTGTTCCTGATTTTAGAGTAAAAGCTTTCAGTTTTTGATCATGTAGTATGCTGTTGACTGATGGTTTGTTATAGATGGATTTTATCAAATTGAGCTAAAAACTGTCTATTCCAGTTTTCTATAGAGTTATTTTTTTAAAATCATGATTGGGTGCTGAACATTGCCAAATGCTTTTTCTGCATCTATTGGGATGACCATGTGATTTTTGTCCTTGGCCCTGTTAATACAGTATATTACATTTATTGATTTGTATATGTTGAACCATCCCTGCATCCCTAGGATGAATCTCACCTGGTCATGTTGTGTAATCTTCTTAATGATTTGCTGCATAGTCAGTTATCTGACTGAGGATTTTTGCACCTATGTTCATTAGGGATATTGACCTATAGCTCTCTTTTTTGGTTGGATCCTTGTCTGGTTTTGGTACCAGGGTAATGCTTGCTTCCAGGATTGAATCTGGGAGTATTGCTTCCCTCTCAGTTTCATTAACGAGTTTGAGGTGCAGTGGTATTAGACCTTTTCTAAATTTCTTATAGAATCCAGCTGTAAATTCTTCAGAACCTGGGCTTTCCTTTATTGGTAGGCAAAGCGTCAGCTATGCAGTTCGGGACTGTCTATAAACAATGTTTTCTGAGTAGTCTCTGCTCCACATTTCCAGTTTTAAAATTGGAAAAAATTATTTATGCAAAAGGCCTCCTTGAGGCAGCAGTGGTTTCCTGCAGCTGTTATGTCTGGATGCCTCACTTACTTCCTTGGTCCCACCACAGCTCTATAAGGAAATTGCCTTGAAGTTCCTTGAATCTCTGCGATTCTCTGTACCCCCGGGAAGACACACCTGTTTTGCCCGGCCACACCTCAAAGTGTGCCACAGCGCCCTCTGCTGGACAGAAGTACCTGAACTAGAACAAAGTTGAAAAACAGCTCCCTGGCTTCATTGGGCATCCAACCTGAACTCCACCCCACCCACAGGGCTCTCACTCATGGTGTAGGGATGGCAGCAAAGGCGAAACCATGGCAGATATGACCAGGATCTTGTCAGCCAAGCAATGAAGGCCATCTCTCCCCAGGCAGCTTCCCTCAGATGGATACAGGGCTTTCTGGTGGAGCCAAGCAGCAAACAGCAAGGCTGCCCCCAAGAGCGAACGCGCTCCTGAGGCCCCACATTTAGTCAGGAGGCTGTTATCAACAGCGCCTGGAGTCTCCGATGATGTTGCCATGGTAGCAGTAGGGTCACTGCTTAGCAACAGGCTAGAGCTGCAGGAAGTTGCTAAGGTATTTTCACATGTGTTAAAGCAAATGGATGTTTATCTCAGTCTTGAGGGTAAATACACCAGTGAGGGGAGAAGAGAAAACATGTACACACAGGCCTCTAAAGGGTGTGCGGAGCCGCATGTCTGCTGATACTAGAGCCTGGAGAAGATGCCTTCTCTCTGGAGGCAGACAGAGAGGTCACATATGACTCAATGAAGCACATCCTGTCTTACCCCCAAAACAGCTGACTTCTCGTTCTCCCATTCTGAAAAGCTTTGACACCACTTATTTCCAATATAATTTTCAAATCTCTCCTACATAGTTTTTGGGAGTTCAAGTGTTGTGATAATTAAATGTATGTACTCTAGCTGGAACACCTAGGTTCAAAGCCTGGCTCTGGCTCTTTCTTGCTCTTTTACATTGGATACATGACTTCATTTCTTTGTGCCTCAATCTTCTCACCAGTAAAATGGGGATAATAATAGTGCTTAACTTAAAGGATCATGTAAGAAGTATATAAATTATCCCATAGCAAGCATTTAAGTGCTTTATGTATAAAACGAGTACTTCATTAAGGATAGTTGTTACTAATATTCAGTAAAACCAATTAAACTTCCCCATGTTCCAGGACCTGCATAACGAATAAAGAACACAAAAATCAGTAAGAAGCTTACCCTATGAGTCCACATCTACCCCGTTGACAGTGCAGAAACTTGGATGGCCATTGAGTATCCCCAAATCTGGCTCCAGTTTGGCCTTGCCTACTTTAGGGGTAATTGTGAGGGCGAGATAAAGTAATGCACATAGCAATTCAGGATGGTACCTGGCATACAGTAAATGCCCAGTGAAAGTCACTTATGACAACTAAAATTATTACTTTTGTTGCTTCTCCCACAAGCCAGCTCCAAACTGCTCTGCTCTGGCCCCTAAATAAATTTCGTGTACTCTCACAGCTGAGTCCTTGTTCACCCTAGTCTTGACTACCCAAAGCACATCCCCCTACCCTCCACCAGTTCCACATCTGCGTGACTACTCTTCCCAAAACCCCTGAGAACTGCAGCCCATGCTCATCTCCACATCAAACCTCTTTGAGTCCATGGTGCTCACTCCCTCGTCTGCCTGGTGTTTTTCATGTGTTTGTATCCTGCTTTCTGAACCTGACCACAAGTCCTCACTTTCACATACTTCCTCTCAGATCTTCTTGGCCTCATCTGTCCAGGACTCTTTATCACCCAACGTTCTACCTCTGCTTTCACCAAAATAACCAACTCTGCATGGACTCTACCCAACTGCCATCAGGTACCAAGCTGGATCCCAGGACCCTTTTACTCCAATGAAAGAGACCACCGTAGGTATCTGGTTGTGGGATTAGTTGGCCCTATCATAATTCCCATCATCGAGTCATTAGTGTGAAAAAATGGTATAATAACCAAAGAATAACTGAGTGATAACACCCCAAAGGGCTAAGACACTGTCATCTGAGATACAGTGCATGCACTGAGCCCACATCATATATGGTGCCGTCTTGATCAGCAAGTGTATACAGCACAGAAACCAAGGAGTGAATGTAGGGCCTCTTCCTCCTACCATCCCTCTTGCGCATTCACAGAATTTATGTTCTCTGCCTATACAGCCTGGCCCCTGTCAGATAAATGGCCTGGTTGACATGGAAGAAATGTTTCTGGCAATAAGGTTTCACCGAACTTGACGCTCAGTCACTTGGCATTCCTCATACTAGGAGGTGGTCGAGGAGTTACTACACTGGTAGAATTCATAACTCTGGTTTCTAGAAAGAGCTAGAGTTGTTGCTGTGCTGTAAAAGCAGAGAGAGGATTGCTTTCCCAACCTACCACAGTCAGTGAGGCTTTTCTAGGGGCCTGAAACTCAACCAAAATTGTAAAGGGGCAATTTCAGCAACCACAGTCCAGCAAGGACGTGGTGAATAGGGATAAATGCAGTCTAGGACATGTCTTTGCTATTCAACACATCTTATCTGAAACTCAAATCCCCTCTCTGGGCGACCGAATCATACTGTGCATTATTAACCGATGCCTCGGTGATACGTATGCACATTAAAGTCGAGAAGCATTAGGCAACCCACGAAGCCAGCAATCTAGAACTTTCAACTGGAAATGAGAGAACTCTAGAATGAGTAATAGGGACAATTACTCAAATAAGTAATAAGGAGGAGGGGAGTGGGTAACTTCATTCGCTTATCCTCTTTTCAGAGTGGCCAGTTACTGCCTTCGTGGAGAATTGGTGACTGACTGCTAGTGGTTATGCAAAATGTTGCAGCTGCTTTGGAAAACAGACTGGCAATCCCACCAAAAGGTGAACACAGGAGCATCACATGACCCAGAAATCCCACTCCTGCACATATGCCCAAGAGAACTGAAAACACAGACATCCACATGACTGTTCATAACAATCTGATTCATAACAGCTGAGAAAATAAAACAGAAACAACCCAAATGCTGGATGGATACAAATTTGCTCCAAGTCTCATGCCCCTCTTTCTAAGTATAATGGAAATTAGACAGGGTCCTGATTCCCTACCAAGACAAAGATGATAATGGAGAAATGAATATAGAGACAGTGACAAGAAAAGAAGCTTATGCTCGTGTGATGTGAATAAGAAGTCTCAGCTGAAAGAGAAGACTGTCCTATATTTGGATGCTATCCAGATTGGAAATCACTGATGATCTAAGATGAGCTTCCTAAAGGGAAGTGTCTGGAAATGTGGGCGGGGAGTCCCCTTCACTGTGCAGCAGAGTAGCAGGTTGTGTGAGAAAAGCAATGCTATGCCTAAAATCACACATCTTAATCTAACCTCAGGGAATAGTGTATACAACTGGTATGTCTGGGTTTCCTTGGGTCCTGATCCACTATAAATTCTCAAGATGTACTTGATGAATTTCATTGGATTACGCTGATGCTGAGCCCAAACAATCTCTTGGGAACCCCAACACCCAACACAGTACTCTGCATAGGATGAACATTGAATATGTATCTGTGAAAGGAATGGAAGGCTGAATGAACAGCACTTTTTTAGCCTGGAGACAGGTTACAGCATATCTGTGACATATCAGAGTGAGGAAATGAATTATCAGGTGCAAGTTCTAAGGGAGAAATAAGGTAACTGACTATGATTTGGCATCTGAAATATTATATTCCTTATCCACCACCTGCCACCAAAGGGGCAGAACATCTATAACAAGGCCTGGGTTTTAAACAAATCCCTCAATTGTTGATTGGTAGCTTAGTAAAAGGAAACCTAGAATTTTCTAGCTAGAAGAGTCCTCAGAAATGCCCAAGCTATTGAAGAAAAAGAAGTATGGCAGGAGAACCATCATTTTGTGGATGTCTGACAAGTGTCCAGGTAATTTTTCCTGAGGATAAGCTGAGACCGGACAGGAGTTCACGTTTCAGCGGCACTATCTATATACATCAAAGTTTAGCAAATTGACAGTGTACCTGTCCCCTGTTATTTGAACTGATTACTCTTTCTAGACAATGCATTCCTCTTAAAATGTGGATATATGACCATCATTTTTCTCAAATGGACTATAAAGAAAAAAGTTATCTTCCTAAAATGGCCTAATAAGAATATGCAAATTTCACGCAGATGATCCATGACGAAGGGCCAGTGGAGACCTCAGACCCAGCCCACAACCACCCCCGGAGAAACATTCCCAGGCCAGAACTTCAGAAACCAATTTAACTACAGCAGGCACCACGATGATAAGGGCAAAACTGTTCCCAGAGGAGAACTAAACCCTTGGGCAGAGCAGTGAAGCGAACTAATTTCTAATAATGAAGCTGTGAGCTACGGGGTTTGTCTACAAAACAGGCTTATTCATGAAGAGTAAATAAGTCAACTAATTCAAGACACATGCTAAATCTCCATTGTTTTCTGAAGTTCAGGTTTCCTGGCTCTATAAAATGTGATGCATGCCTTTAGTGTGTGCTGCAGAGTCAGTGAGATTGCAGGATGCCACATTAAACTCGGAGCTCCTGGGCTAATGAGGGTAAGTCCATTTTGCAGTAATGAATTGTTGGTAATAGCCCATCATGGAACAGATGTCTCTTCCATCACTGCACTGGGAGTCCAACACTCCAGAGTGCTCCCATAGCATAGCCAGGAGGCAATCCTCATCTCAGGACCTCTGAGGGGAGCCACCCTATGGAGTAGAAAATTTGGTGCCTGTACAGTGTGTCTGAAGCCCCCAAATCCTAATGCAAAACACATCCCCACTCACCTGTCATTGAGCTTAAAATACTCTCCTTTGAATAATCTATTAAAATGTAAATATGTCACCTGGAAGAAGTAACATTAAATTAACATCTTTTACCTCATTATGGGAAGATGGGCCCTAAGAGAATGAGACTGGGACAAGTAGTCAGTGATGAAGGGTGGGTTCAGAAAGAGCTGAGCTGGTCTCAGGTGGGGAAGGAGGAGGGCAAGCAAGGCACAGATGTACCTGTAAGCAAGCTCTCGCTCACGACACCTTACTGATATTGTGGGGTATTTTTATAATGCATTTTCCCAACCACCTGAGCAACTTGAAGCAGAATTCATAATGTTGCCAAAGTTCGGGGACAAAAACCCTATCTCCAAGGATTCTAACAGATCAGACTTGGCCATTGTTGTAGTCAAGGGTTTGCAAGGAGAACAAGAAAATACAGGACACATAATTTACAGAATTATGTTACAATAGTCACCTAGAAAGTTAAATACAAGAAGTGCAGGAAATCTGTCCACACACTAAGACCCAAGGAATTCAGCTGAGGGCCTGGATCCCACAGCAGTGTCCTGCATTAGTCCAGGTAAAGATCCATGACAATGCACCGCGTGAGTCCAACTGGAGTCCTAGAGCCCACGACAACAACTCACGCAAGTCTGTTTCACAGATCTGCACTGGGAAGGCCCAAAGGTCAGTGGTAGAAGTGAGAAAGTCTGTGCCACCAGGATGAAGGATCTGTGCCAGTAGGCTGTGCGTTCTGCACTGGAACCAGGAAGCAATGCTCCAAGTAAGGACCAGGACCTCCCTAAAAAGTACCACAGCCATCCTTAGCTACAAAGAGGTCCCAAGCTCCTCCAACAATGAGAACAGTTGAGTTCATATCAGGAAGCCGGCACGACTAGCTTCTCCAGGAGATTGAACAGCACACAATCTTCCCCCTCTGGAGACAGGAAACAGTACACAAAGTAAGGACCAAACCTCCCCCAAAGTGAACCACAGCCATTATCAGTGTCAATAAGACCTTGAGTTCCTCTGATGATGGGAACAGGGAAGTTTGCATCAGGAAAGAAGCTCAACAAGCCCCTCCAGGAGAACCCACAACAACAGGAGAACCCACAACAACAGGAGAACCCACAACAACAGGAGAACCCACAACAACAGGAGAACCCACAACAACAGGAGAACCCACAACAACAGGAGAACCCACAACAACAGGAGAACCCACAACAACAGGAGAACCCACAACAACAGGAGAACCCACA
>PVJX010018341.1:0-36739 GCA_004027295.1 Dolichotis patagonum
ATGGTCTCTGACTTTGATCCTATCCTCAAGGTCAGAAATTCTATCCTCAGCTTCATTTAAATGCCAGCTTTCAGTAGAAGTTTTTGTTTCCTGGATATCTCTTTGAATTTGTTTCATAGATCCTGCTTGTTTTCTGTATTGTTCATTCAAGGTTTTAATCAATTTCCCATGTTCCTGTATTTTTTTTTATCTATTTGTTCTCTGGCTATGATGATCAGCTCCTTTACTAAGGTTGTTATTTCTGTCTTTATGTGAGAAACTATTTCTAATTTGATTTCCTCTATAGCCTCATGGATTTGTTTCTTTATTTCACTTGCTATCTTTTTGGAGATTTCTGGGGTATGACTTTTAAAGTTCTCTATTTCAGTGTACCTGTACTTGCTCCTGATGGGCGAGATATTTGAGATTGCATTTTGCTTTTTCATTTTGTCATTTTCACCCCTTGGGCAATTATTTGGTCTTTCAATCCCAATAGTCTCAACTGTTGGTAGTGTGGATCTTAGACTTCTACTGTGTGGTTAATGTTTGTCTGATTGCTGAGTAACACAGTGAAGAGGAGGGCCAGTCACCTGAATTCCTCCTGCAGGGCCTGTTGGGTGAGTCCTATATTCCTCGTGGCCTGACAAGCCTAGGAGTATTGATGTAGGTCAACTTTTAGTTCCTGCTAGTACTTTATATTCAGATTATTCCAGGTCACCACATCTCCCTGTCTATAGTATTTGTGTTGGCTGAGGCACTACTGTGTCCCTATTATGTGCCCGTGTGTCTCATAAGCCCTTTTGACTTTCTCCAAGTTGGGGGAGTCCTGACTGGCACACTCCTCTCCCTGCCTGATGTTTTCTGTATGCAGGAAGGAGTCACCCACACTCTTGCCAGACTTACCAAGGTCTTATAGTTAGTTGGAGGGAGCTTTACTACTGGCCTTATTTACCCACTGTACTCTTCTGTTTTGGGGGCGTACTCACCACATTGACTGGAGCCTGCTGAGATCCTCTATTTGGGTGAGGCAGTTATTGAATCTCCCATCAAGCTAGCATGGTTAATCTTCTGTAGTCCAAAGTTCTGGGAGAAAGGGTGGGAGCTGAAGATCAACAGCAGTATTAGGTCCAGGAGGTAGGGAGTGTCCCTGAGGGAGTGGGTGTCCTGTCTGGGTGTTCATGGGGTGTGCAGGGAGCTTGGTGTGGCAGTGTATGTGGTCCTGGGCTGAGGAGAAGGCCAGTGGTGTCAGTCCGGGCATCTGCAGGGTGCTCGGTAAGTGCAGCACAGTGGCGTACATGGTCCTGGGGCAAGGTGGCATCAGTCCGGGCATCTGCGAGGCACGCGGGAAGCTCGGTGCGGTGGTGTACTGGGTTCTGGGCTGAGGGGTGGGTGGACCAGTGGCATCTGTCCAAGTATTCATGGGGTGTACGGGGAGCATGGCGCGGCGGTGTATGGGGGCCTGGGCCGAGGCCTTTCTGATTATTTTACTGAATTAAAAATGTTTTCTAAGTAGCCGTGGCTCAGGCAAGTGGTGGCCACCCCAGGGGGAGAACCACCCAGCATCTCCTGAGATCCATGCCATGTTGGAAATTAGGGCACTGGGAAAACAAGCAACCTGCTCACCTCCCTGGTAAGCAGCTATGAACCTACTGGTGCATGGGCTGAGAATCAAACACCCCCCCCCATTAGCAAATGGTAGCCAGAGGTCTGAGCATCTCTTGGGAGGTTGACCATATGCAATATAGCAAATAGGGGAGATTTCTTTCTACCATCTCTTTGAAGGCAGATATTGTCATCACTGTTTTGCTTTGTTCTGATTAATTGTACTGCTCTATTCAATACTCTGTTTTGGTAAGTTCTCTAATGTTATGTATTTGGCTTGATTTTGCTCTACCTGATTGAAAGAACAACTATTATGAAGATAACGAGATATACTATGGCACCTATGTTATCCTGGTAACCTGTTGTGACGTCCTGTACCAATTTCATTGCACTGTCTCAGTTGACTTTGTTTTGTCTTGTTCTGTTGTATTTCACTACCTTCAAAATTAAAAAAAAACTTTTTTTCTAATGACGTTAAGTTTCTCTGACTTTTTAAAGCAGTTCCTTTATCTTGAAGGCCATACCTTCTCTCTGATAGTAATCTGAGGAGATATACATATGTATGTATATTAGTTTGTTCTTTCAAAATATTTCCTCCAGATTACTTTTTGTTTGTGAGTTTATTTGTCCCCATGTTTCAGATTAAAATTTACATGCTGATCCTTGGTTGACTACCTAGTAATGGGACATGAACACCCTGAGCAAGCATTAGATGTGGCTTTTACTATATAGCATGACCTGGCTAAACCCTTCATCAAGGAATTTTCAGTGTTGGTATCATCAGGTTCTTTTTCTGGGGCTGATAGGTCAGGCTGGTGGATCTCACCTCCAGTGTTGTAGAGATCTATGGGAGAAGAGCACTGGACATTTTAGCATTCAGCATGTAAACATTTGATCCTCCTAAATTTAGATACTTTTGGTCTCCTTAGAACCATATATATATTTATATATTGCCATTTCTGTGAGCCTGTTTCCTGACTTTGGATACTTCTCTTCTAACAGTACTCTCTTTGTAGGACTGGTGGGCTGGTGGGGCCCTTTGCTCAAGATTCAGAGTTCTAGTGTCCAGAGGTGTGGGCTCTTCAAAATGGGCACATTTTGTTTCTTTTCATTTTTATTCCAACCAGGTGACAGGTCTATTGGTTGGTGCCATCCACATCCATGGTGAAGCTTGCCCCCTCAGTTTGCTGGCCTACCACTTGTCAGTCATTCACAGACACAGGCAGACCCTAATCTTCTAGGTGCTTCTTAATTCATTCAAGTTCGCATATCATCATCAGTGATCACAGTGACTACAAATGAAAGGAAATAAAAGAACAAAAATATAAAATAGAAACTAATAAACATCAAAATATCTAAATATTTAAAACTGATTCTTTGAAAATCCTAATAAAATACTTGCATTATGTTTTTGTTATTGTAATGATATACCTGAGGCAGATATGTCTGTTCATTTCAGATGCCCATTTTTTGATTGGGTATTTACATTTGGGAAGTCTGACTTTTAAAAACTTCTTTATATAGTCTAGATATTAGTTCTTTGTCTGAGGAACAGCTGGAAAATTTTTTTCCCACACTGTGGGTTGTCCTATTATTTTGTTGGTGGTTTATTCTGTTGTGCAAAAGCTTTTTAAAAAGATAAGATCCCAGTTGTTGATTCTTTGCAATAGTTTCTATGTGACTGGGGTTTTTAAGTCTTTGCTTACACCAGTGTCTTCAAGTGTCTGTCTATTCTTTCTTCCATCAGATTTAGCATTTCTGTTTAATATTTACATCTTTGACCCACTTAGATTTTAGTTTAGTGCATGGTGAAAGATACGAGTCTAGTTTTATTCTTTGGTATTTGGAAAACCAGTTTTCCCAGTACCATTTATTAAAGAGACTGTCTTTCTTTCAGTGGATATGTTTGGTTCCTTTGTTAAAAATAAGGTGGTTAACTATGTCTGGAGTTGTTTCTTCATGTTCTAATCTGTTCCATTGAACCTTGTGTCTGTGTTTGGCAGCACCATGCTGTTTTTATCACAGTAGCTTTGTAGTATAATTTCAAGACAGGGATTGGGATGTCTCCTGCCTTGCCTTTGTTGCTCAGGATTGCTTTTGCTATTCTATGTGTCTTCTGGTTCCACATGAATTTTAGGAATGTTTCTCTAGTTTTGAGAGGTGTGCTAATGATATTTTGATCAGGATTGCATTAAATCTGTATAACAATTTTGGGAGTGTGGCCATTTTCACTGTTTGGTTCTTCCTATCCAATAACAAGTGATACCTTTCCATTTTTTGATAGCCTTTTCAATCTCCTTTTTTAGAGTACTGTAGTTTCAATGTAAAGGTATTTTACTTCCTTCATTAGATTGATTCCTAAGTATTTTATTTTTCTTGATGATATCATGAAAGGTGTTGTTTCTCTAATTTCCCTTTCAGTGACTTTGTATTTTGTTGATAGGAGTACTATTGATGTTTGAGTGTTGACTTCTATTCTTCTATACTACTGAATTTGGTTATTAAATCTAGGAGTCTTTTGGTGGAGTTTTTAGCATTTTCTATGTAGAATGCCATGCCATCCACAAATAATGATAATTTAACTTTTTCCTTTCATATCCTTATTCTTTTATTTCTTTTTCTTATCTAATTACTCTGGCTAATGTTTCTAGAACTACCTTGAATAGGAGTGATAGTAGACATCCTTGTCTTGTTCCTGATTTTAGAGTGAGAATTTTAAGATTTTGTCCATTTAGTTTGATGTTGGTTGTCATAGATGGCTTTTATCATATTGAGATTCCAATTTTCCATATTTTTTATATGATGAATGGCTTTTGGACTTTTCCAATTGCTTTTTTCTGTATTCGTTGAGGTGATCAAGCACCCCTTGCCACCCCCTTTTTTTTATTGAGGTCTCTCTTCACTGTCTCTGTTAGCTTCAGTTCTCACTTCAGATGTTTGCTGGGTCCAGGGCACCCACTTGCCCCCTTCTCTTCTTCATGTTACTGTATTACAGTGCATGGACACTTGATGTTGGAGAGACTTTTTCTCTGCTATTCACCACTCCATTTTGTTCCCAGAAGTATCAAAATGTATATCCTTAAAGTGAAGTGTTAACTGAAGAAAAGTATGAAGTACAGATATATGCCATAATATGAACAAACCTGAAAACATTATGCTAAGTGAAAGAAGTCTTGTAACATTTAATTCCATTTATATTATATATATATATATATTTTTTTTTTTTTTTGGTACCGGGGATTGAACTCATGACCTTTCGCTTGCGAGGCAGGCGCTTAAGCCACTGAGCTAAATCCCCAGTTTCCATTTATATTATATTAAATATATTTTTTAGCTGGTTTTGCTTTGGGAATCCCTTTTTATCTTTTTATTTTTATTAATACATGCTTACAATATGTAATGGTTATGTTTATTATGGGGAATTAGTATAAGTATTATGTATCATATCTAAAATAAGCAAATCTATAAAGACAAAACAGTGTAGTGGACGCAAAGAGCGAAAACTGGAAAGAATAATCAATGCTTAATTGATCTGGAGTTTTTTTTTGGAGCGATTAAAATATTTTGAAATTATGTGGTGCTATGGCTGCACAATATTTTGAAGGTATTAAAAGCCACTGAGTAATATATTTAAAAGTGATTAAAATGGTGAATTTTATTTTGTGTGAAATTTATGTAAAAATAACTCAGTTTAGAAGGCCAGTGTAACCTTCATCAAAACAAAAACACTATGGCACAATCTTGGTATTCATTCATTAGTGTTTAGTGAGCATTTTCAATATAGTAGTTACTGGAACATGTGCTAAGATGATTAAACAATGGTAGTTGAACCCCAAAAGCTTGAGTCTAGAAAGAGAAGTGTATTATTAAATAATTAAAATACATGTGGTAAGTGTAATGACAGAACTGAGTGAAATTCAATCTAAAACCATAGAAAAACAACTTTGTGAACTCCCTTTTAGATGGGATAGGTGACCTTGAATTTGAAGAAGTTTACCAAATAGAGGAGATGACCAGGCCATCTGTGTAAAGATAATGTGCAAGGTCTAATATGCAAAAATGAGCCATATTCCAAATGTAAATTTCCCAGTCACAATACATGTCTTGGGGACTTGTAGAGCCAGAACCCAGTCACAACCAAACCAAGCACAAAGCCAGGAGGTCTCAAACTCCAGAGTAGAAGATGGGATTTTAGCACTGTCAAGTCTTATAAAGCCTGCCTGGCAAGTGTGAGGTCGTGAATTTGATCCCCCGGTACCAAAAAAAAAAAAAAAAAAAAAAAGTCTTATAAAGTTCCCTTGAGCTATTTAGGGCTAAACTAAGATATCCATGTCACAGACTGCAGGCAGTATACTGCTGCCTAGAGTGAGAATAGAACAATACAATTGGAAATAGAGCTTAAACTCAATAGAGGGCCATGGCCACAACACAGTTATTTGCGTGACTTTGTGTTTTATTTATTTATTTATTTATTTATTTTTGGTTTTTTTGAGATAGGGTCTCGCTATGCAGTTCAGGCTGGACTTGGGCTCACTTTGTAGCCCAGGCTGGTCTCAAACTTGCCACAGTCTGCCAGCCTCAGCCTCCCAAGTGCTGGGATTATGGGAGTGCACCACCACACCTGGCAACTTTGTCTTTTTAATATTGCAGCTTTAGAATATTTTATTGTTGATTTCAGCTTTAGAGATTCCCCCTGTAGGGCCTGCCTGGGAACCAGAGTCTGACAGGACCTTGGTCATTTTTCAGCCATCGTCACATAGGGCCGTGGCCGATCACCTTCCCTGGTGCTGGCCCCATTTTTATAGACCACTGAGTTAGGTAGAAGTATTATAGGCAGTCAGCTAGGGCAGGGCCATCAAGAGAGCCGATACAAAATATGGAAACACATTACAACTGTGGCCAGAGGTGCATCTGTCTGTGGCCTGGCCTCAAGATAAAGATGGAATACCCAGGTCTGCATGTTTCCCTGAGGGATAAGTGGTAACACCTGGTCCAATAAAGTTTACATGACATCGGTCACCTCAGTGGGTGACCAAGACCCTCATACCCATTCCTTCCTGCAAAGTTCTTTGTTTTTTCCATGTGCACTTGCTACATGACTTGCTTTTTCACTGAATCAGTATTACCAATCTTAATGGTTGGTCACAGCTTTAACCCATGTTATACCTAACTTGTGATTTTGCCCTGTAAAAGCCCCTCCAGAAAGCGGGCTCATTGGCAACCTATTCAGGACCCCTTTTGTTTTTCTCAGGAGCTGTGTATCTTAATAAATATTTCCTACTGTTAACCTACATTGTTTCTTAGAATTTATTCTTCCTTTTTAGGGAACATGAACTGGGCATATGGGATGTGTAGCAGGTTGGGAGTTATAATACTTCCCCTGTATCATTTGGAGGCTCTATATCAGCTCTATATCACCATCATTGCACTTCTCCCTGGGGAGTCCTTTTACTCAAGCCTGCAAAACTTCTGCTTTCTTTCTTTTTTAGAATGGTTATATCTTTTATTTTAACTTTAGGTGTGCCCTATTCATATACCAAATTTTAGGGAAAAATGCAACATGTGATTTTAAAAAATATAATATTATTATGTGCACCCATATTTATAGCAGCACAGTTTATAATAGCCAGATCTTGGAAACATCCTAAATGCCCACTGGTTGAAGGATGGATAAAAAAGATGGTGGTACTTTTATACAATGGAATACTACTCATCCATAAAAAATGATAAACTGGACACTTTTATAAGTAAATGGGTGCACTTTGAGAACATACTCAAACATATTTAGTGAAATAAAACACATATGTAGACATTGTATTGTTTCATTAGTGTGACAAGCTGAAAGAAAAAAGCATGTGTATATGTTTATGTCTATGTATATCAAAATAGTTACACTGCTGAATGCTCTGAGTTCACTGAAGAAAAAGATTTGTACTGGTGTTGTTTGGACAATTTAAGGCAGATGTGCTCTGGGTCAGTGATTTGGGGATGACAATGTGCAATGTATGTACCATTGTTACCCCCTGATTGACATGCTTTGAAATTTTGTTATAGGTTTTTGTTGTTACTATTTTTTCTTTCTATTTACTATTGAGTAAAATGTACTTAAAAGAGCAAATAAAGATTTTAAAAAGTTAAAAAATGTATATATCATTAAACCTGGCATTAGTGGCATTCAGATAATGTTTATTGACTATTTCAGAAGGGAAAAAAAGATAATCAATGCAGATATCATTTAAGAACAGAATTTAAGCCAGGGATTTAGCTCAGCAGTATAAGCACCTGCCTGGCAAGTGCAACATTGTGAGTTCGATCCCCAGTACCAAAACAAAAACCAAAAAACCAGAATTTAGTAAGTTTACCTGCTCTTAACCTACATTGTTCCTTAGAAAGTTTACATTTAGTTAAAAAGCAGAGTTAAACAAAACTAAAAACCTGTTTGGCTTAAGAGGTAAAGTAAAGTAGACATTTTATTTTAACAAGACCTTCCCAATTAACTTCATATGCATGAATTCATCTTTTATCATCATTGATATTATTCTCTCACTATACTAATTTGGAAATCAAAGCTTTATCGATTTTTTTTTCAGTACCAGGGGTCGAACTCATAACCTCACACCAGCCACGCAGATGCTTACACTGCTGAGCTAAATTCCCAGCCCAAAGCTTTGTTGATTTTATCAGACACGTGAACCTAAAAAAATTTGGGAAAAATATCTTACCTACTGTCTTTTGTTAAAGACTCTGACGGAGTGCTTTAAATAAGTAAGTTTACTTTTCTACTATCCAGGAGCTACGAGGGGTTCACAAGAGGCCTTTTATCTATTTGCTTGTGAAACATCTGTAATGCCATGTAAGTGTGGTGAGCCTGTGAAAGACTACATTTCTGAGTGCAAGAGAATAGTATTTCACATTGGAATATTTGTCATTCCAGTTTGGGGCGCATAGGTCAGCCTGACATGAAACCGTCGCTGATGAACATCCTCCTAAAGATGCTCCCACCTCCCGAGGGCATCTCCCCTGACCCAGCATCAACACCAGCTGTGTTCACTGTGCCAGCCAACGCAGAGCGAAATGCTTCGTATGACAACAGACACGGAGCTTCACAAGACAATGAATGTGATCTGATTGTTTTTAGAAAGCTCTCAAGAAATAAGGAGCTGGTGGAGTTTGGTTACAAATGAAGAAGAGAAAATTAACAAAGGTAAGGTCAGAGTGGAGACTTCAATGGGGAATGATTGGCCAGGCAAAAGGTTAGGAAAAATGGAGAAGTGCTTGATCATTTTGCAAAATTTCTTTCTTTAAAATCTTTCTGTAAAGGTCAAATGAGAGGCAACGGTGCCACATTTTGCTATCTTAACAAATTCTTTCTTCAGAAAAGAGTGCCCCCCGTAAGTCTTGATTTATTTTTCCTTCCTATGAATTAGTCCGTAGTAGTTGTATTTATAATAAAAGTGAGTTAAATATTCAACAAAGTATGATAATTTTTAGTTTTTTTAAAGATAAAACTTTAAGCCATACTCTTTCTTATTCCTATTACTTATTATAAAGTGTTGCTTTTCTAAGTGGATTCATTTTAAGTGACCTTTTCCCAGGACCTATTATCCTCAAACACTCTTTTTGTAAGACTAATTCTACTCTATAAGGGCTTTTCTAAACCTTGATTCTACTTTGTAAGCAATTTTAGGGTCTATAAGCAAGAAAATACTAAGTATGTTGTTGTATATTGGAGTTTATAAACCTGGATTCAGACTCACTAACTCAGGTTTTTCACGGAGTTAAACATGGGAGAAATTTAAGAAGCAAAGAAGTTCCTCAGGGGAATCAAATTTCCCTTTCCTTTTCTCAGTACCACATCTTAGAGACCAATTTTCTGTGAGAGGTGGATGTACAGCATTAACAATTAATCAGGTTAATCAGATTAACCACTCATCAGGGATGTCTGTACCTGACCTAAGACTGATGAGGTTGCATGGCAGGAAGGGAGAGAAGTGTGGAAAGCCACAGCATCACACATAGCGAAAGATATCTGGCCTAAGTCGACAGGAACAAAACCAAAATGAAAAGATACCCAGTAAAGCTACCTGTCCCTGAAGTTTGAGAAAATGCGTTGGATTAGATTTAGAGCCCAGTTGGGAAATGTAATTTTATTAAGTTAATCTCTCTATGCATTGATTTACTAAGATCTAAAATAGTGACCACAGCACCTAAGGAGTTGCTATAAGGATTAATGATATTAAAGGTGTGAAAGAACTTTAGCGTGACACAATGACTGAGGTATTTTTACTGTTTAAAATGAGTCATATTAGGGCTGAAGTTGTAGTTCAGTGATAGAGTACATGCTTAACCTGTGTGACTCAGGGCCTGGGTTCATCTTCAACACCAAAAATATATAAGTATACATATAAGGTAGAAGGCAAAGGAATTCCTTCTTTGGTTGATACATGAGTCATTCATATAATATGTATGAGAAAGAGAGATGTAATGGGAAGTTCCTTCTGTCAAGAAGGAGATAGATCAGCTAGAGGGATATAGATGCAGGCCAGGCAATGTAATGATAGCAGAGACCAGCAATTATATTTAGTAGGAGTATAGGCATGCAGGAGAGAAGCATGTTATTTATCAATCATAAAATCCCAGAGCATTCTTGAGGAGGATTAAGTATTGAGCTGCAAAGATGAGTCACAGCCAGTTCTGGACAGACTGAAATCTAGGTCTTTTGTTTGGAACTTACTCATGCAAGAACAGTTCATCATGCCTTCGATGAAAAACTTTGCCTTTAGAGGATGTGAAGTTGGCAAAAGATGTGTTGGACTTTGTTCCTTCATCCAGGGATCCTGAACAAAACAGAATTGTGAGCCCATTGCAATTTTAAAAAATAAATATCACAAGTGCAACATAAATGATCTTAACATTCTGAGTGCACAGGTTTAAGGACAGAGGCAAGCTGAGACCACATGTTCAGCGATAGCTTCAACCCAGCTTCCAAGTTGCTGGGTGAAAATGCCAGATTTTCTGTTTTTTTTTTTTGAAAGAAATCAGACATCTAGATTTTTCTATAATTTTTTGTCCATTTGTGTAAATTCTCAACTAATTTTTAAAAATTACCAATGTATCTTCAACTCTCTTGTGATCTCTGAAAACATAGTATTTGACAGAAAATTCAGAAAGTTTAGAGTGGGGAAGATGTTATGATTTATTTTATTTTATTTTAAAAAGAATAAAACCAAACAAAGTAAAACAGAATAATGCCTATCAAAACAAAACAATGAAAGTGAGACAGGATTTCAAAACAAGATAATAGGAAATCTAGAATGGCTACCATATTATATCTTGTTATCTTCAAAATAGCTGCCCATGCCATCAAATATAATAAAATCAAACAAAACAAAACAAAACAAAACAAAACAAAATCAAACTAAACCAAACCAAAGAATGAAAATGACACAGGACTTTAAAACAAGATAATAGGGAATTAACAGTGGCTACCACCTTCAGTAGGAGATCCCCCATGGTTACTGTACTGCATGCATATTGTTATCCTCCAAACATCATATGGTCAGATCACTGGCCTTAGGCCTGCAAAGTGAATCAGATCCTCAACACTACAAGCATTGAGTTTTCTTTCCTATCTCAGTAGCTATCATCCCAGCCTGTGTTTCTGTGGATCACCCAGTTGTTTCAGGGGAGGGCTCTTTTTGTCTCCCAGCCTGCTGCCAGCTCGCAGGAACAGGTTGGCTTCTTGTTTCTCTTCCAGGTAGCCTATGACTATTGCTGATTCATGGGAAGGAGTTAGCTTCTTGTTTCTCCACCCACGATCCATGACTGCCAAGGAATCATAGGAAGGGGTTGGTTTCTTGTTTCTCTTCCCAGTGGCCTATCACTGCCACTGGCTCACAGGAAGGGGTTGGCTTCTTGTTTCTTCTCCTGGAGGTCCACATGGCTGCCACTGGCTCATGGGAAGGGGTTGGCTGCTTGTTTCTCCTGCCTACAGCCCCCAACTGCCCAGATGTTATGATTTAGATCTAAAATGTCCCCCAAAGTCTCATGTGTGCAGAGGTGGGCCTTTCAGAAAGTGATTAGATCATGGGGCCACTATACTCATGTGTGAATTAGTTCATTGATGAGTCCATTGCTGAATGTATTGTTAGCAGGTGGGTCTGGTTGGAGGAGGTGGGTCACTTGGGGGCAGGACCTGGGAAATATGTTCATGTTCTAGCCCCTTCCTCCTTTTCCTCACCACTCCCCACACTCCCTCTTCGTTTCCTCCTCTTCCTTCTTGCTCTCCCTCCTTCTTCTCCCTCTCCCTTTCATTGTTTATGTAGCCCAGGCTGGCCTTGAACTCATGGTAAGCCTCTTGCCTCAGCCTCCTGCATGCCAGGATTACAGGCACATAATCTCATACCTGGCTTCTATCTAACTCCTTTGCTGTCTATCTCCTGGCTGCCATAAATTGAGCAGCTTTCCTCCTCCATGCCCTTCCTCCATATTGTTTCTGCCTTAGAGCCAGCATATCATGGACTAAGTCCTCTAAAACAGTAAGCAGAATAAACTTCTTCTCCTTTATAGTGTGGGTGTTGGGTAGTTGTTCCAGTGACAGGAAAGTGACTGATACAGAAGTGAAGTGGAAAGAGTAAATCTGGTGTCCTGGACCAGAAGGACAATTTTGTTTTGTTTCTGCCTTTACCAGGGGTTGAATCCAGGGCCCTTGTGCTGAGGTACATTCCTAGCATCTTATTATTTTTAAATTTGATGCAGAGTCTTACTGAGTTAGTAAGTCATTCAGGCTTGGCTGGAACTTGCAATTCTCTCATGCCTTACCAGAGTACTGGGATTATAGACATGTGCCACCACGCCCAGCTGAAGGTGGTTCTCTGAGCAGCGCTCCAAGGGTGGTCCCCAGATTCCTGTAGATGGAAAGAAGAACCTACATTCATCTTCCTTGCATGCACCCACAGTCCAACAACTGGCTCTTACTTCGTCTGTTTCCCCTTCTGTTTCTCTTGGAAGAATCAGGTGCTCGTGGATCACGGACTGCTGGAGGGCAGGCACTGAGGGCTGTGACTCCACAGAAGCCTGAGATGGGCGGATTTGCATCGGGAGTGCAGGTATGAGGCCTCTGTCACTCAAGCCAAATGAGACACTGCGTATGGTCTGGAACCCACTAGCTTTTCCCCTCCAGTGCCCGAGGTGGAAAGGAAACCGAGTGCTTCCTTTGTCCTGAGCTGCTCTTTAAGTTCCCTAGAAGGTGCTGTGCCAAAATTTAAAGCCAATAGTTTGGGAGACTGCAAGCACCAGGGCCCTAAGGACAGAAATGCTCGGCACTGCTCCTGCTCCCCAGGGAGCCTCTGAGCTCATCTTAGTAAAACTTTAATGCCTGGAAGTCAATTAGGGTGGAGAATTCTCCTGTAATCAAAAGAGGCAATGCTTTTATTGGAGAGGTGCAAACTGCAGAGGAAAGAGGCAGCTGTGCGAGGCTCTGGGAAGCTAATTGCTTGGGCTGGGAGAGTTATTTGGACAGAGTCAGGGTGTATCTCTCAGAAACCAAGGCAAGGGGAGGGGCAGGGAACAGATGGTAGGGACCTTCCTATCGGGCTTTCATGATGGGGCTTCAGGATGTGCTGTAAAATTCACAGAACATGTTCACATGTTCAGTTCCCCAGATTCTCCCAATGTTGTTAATTAGCCTAGGGTCTCACCAACAGTTCCACAAAGTGGAAATTACCTCCAACTCTCATTATAGAGGAAGAACTGAAGTTTGGAAAGGTTAAATGTGAAACTAGGCTTGAAGCCTTAGGATGCCCGTTTTGGAAAGCAGACCTGGCTAGAGTGAGGAGTGTGATTGAGGGAGAAGCCCTGCTCTCTCTAAGCCTGTTCCCCCAAAGCAGCACATTTTCACCAACTCTCATGGCAATTCTGAAGCTCTGTTAGAGGAATCATGTAAAATTTAAGACTTAAACATCAGTGGACAGATGCATAGATTGTACATGTCCATTTCAGTTACTACTGTTGCATGACAAGAGACCCCAAGCTTAGTGTCATTGAACGTCTACTTTACTCAGATTCTGTGGGTCAGGAATTCAGATAAGGCAGTGACAGGGATGGTAGATCTCTGCTCCATGAGGTCTTTTTCAGATGGAAAAATGTATAGAAGGGGGTTGGAATCTTCAAATCTCAACTGGCCAGTTGCTCCAGGTGGCTCATCTCATGGCTGTCAGCTGCATGCTCAGTGGGAGCCACTGACCAGAGCAACAGCATATGTCCTCTTAGCAGGGCAGGTCCAGGATGTTTGTTGCATCAAACACAGCATTTGGCTTTCTCCAGAGTGAGCACCCCAAAAGAACCAGGCTGACTTGGGCCACTTCCACCCTACCCCTACCCTCTTGGTTAGAGGAGTCACAAGTTCAATGAAAGAGACCATGAGTCCTTACTTCTCAGTGGTACCAAGGAGTAGGTAGCCATCCCCTAAAAATCCCATTATATTGTCTTACTCCTTTATGGCCTTATTTAATTCCTTTATGACCTTGAGAATTGTAGTAAGAGTCAGCAGGTACAGAAAACCTGCCTCGGCCTTGCCACCAACTGGCCGTGTGACCTTGGGTAGTCACTCAGTCTGTCCAGATTCATATTGTCTGATTTATAAAATCAGAGTTACAATAAAAATAAACTTAGATACTTCCTGTTACTCATCAACTGTTTTTAAAATGGGTCTGTTTTAGAAACTTGAGAACAGAATTGTGAGGGATTGGAATATTCCCAAGCTGCAGGCATACGTCCTTTGAGTAGGAGCTTGGTGACAGGATAGGTAGTAGTGGGGAGAGGACTTACAATAGCGGGGAGATGCAGGAAGGAGAGGTAGAAGGTGTGTATAAGACCAGGTGCCTGAGACCAGAAGATAATGGAAGGTGTCTTAGGAGGGCAGGTGTGAGCTGTAGGATAGCACTGCTGCTGGAGACGGGAAGAGGACAGCAGGAAGGGGCCATGGGGCAAGCCCAGAGACTCTCATGGGAATCACAGCTATGTCACAGGGGAGAGGGAAGAAGGAGGTGCCTAGGCTCAGAGACTGACAGACAAGAGAAGTATTCCTGCTTCAGAAGAGCCCTGCCTAGCTTAGCCCAGAGCTAGGAGGGGGATTCTGTTAGACTGGCTGGAATAATGAAGCATGTTAATAGTGGGTCTGAAGGGTCTGGCCTTAGGGGAGGTTAACTGGTGGGCAGCTCTGTGTGTGTGTGTGTGTGTGCATGTGTGTGTGTGTGTGTGTGTGAGAGAGAGAGAGAGAGAGAACGAGAACTGTGTAGTCACACAGTTCAGGGGCCCTGAAATTAGAAGGGACTGGTATTTGGTTTAATGTTCTATTATCAACATTTAAAAATTCTTAATTATTTATGAACAAGGTCTCAAGTTCTCTTTGTACACAGTGACACAAGTTATGCAGCTAGTCCTGAGGGAGGATAATCAGCCTATTCACTCTAAACTAGGTTCTGAGGCTCGGCTGCAGAGTTCGTGCCCAAATCTCTCATGGCATGGCAAAGATGAATCCTGTGTGAATCCTGTGTATGCGAGCTGGAGCATAGGGTCAAGGAGGGGAAATGATTTGCCACTGATAAAGCAGATGCACATGGGGCCTGGTCTTTAGCTAAGAGAGTTAGTTCCTCCTTAAGGCTGGGGCTGGGGAATGGGACAGGTTGGATCCCCAGGAGAGCAGACCAGGACTCTGTGGTCTCACAGAGCCTAGTCACGGCATTTCTCAGGTAAGGCTCAGTCAATGAACTAGCCTTCATGGAAGTGTCAGTGCCCAAGTGGGTTGGGTGCTTCTCTCAGTTGGCCATCTCAGGAAGGAACTTAGAGTCCATCAGATCACATAGACAGAGAGCATGCAGCTTCTCTTGGAAGCGCTTCTTTTGTCTTGGGGATTGTTATGGATTAAAAACTGGTAGTCAACTTAATGCCAGCTGAATTAAATCAGCATGGTGCTGAGCATAGATGTTCCACCTGAGGAAAGTTGCCAGCATAGAGATGTGGAGAAAGAGAAGCTAGGCATTGTGGGTTCTCGTAAGTGTTGCTGTTTGAACCGTTGGTTCTCCTGGAAGAGCTCATCATGATTAGCCTCCTTAGTGTGAGTTCGACCATTGTCATCTGAGGAGCTCGGGACCTTGTTGGTGAGAGTGGCTGTGGTTCACTTTGGGGGAGCTCTGGTCCTTACATCAATCATCGCTTCCTGGCTCTGGAGGGGAAGACATATGCTTTTTAAACTCCAGGAGAAACTCATCATGCTGGCTTTCTGACATGTACTCAACTGTTCTTATCATCAGAGGAGCTCGGGACCTCGGTGTTGCTGAGGATGGCTGTGGTACTTCTCAGGGCAGCCCTGGTTCTTATTTTGAGTGTGACTTCTTGGCTCCAATGTAGAACCCTCAACCTACCAGAACAGCTCCTTCACCCTGCTGGCATAGACTTTCTACCTTCCACCACTGGCCTTTGGGCCTTCCCAAGCACAGATCTGTTAAATGGAATGGTGTGAGTCCTTCTTGTGGGCTCTAGACCTCCAGTTGGACCCAGGGGAATCTTGTCATGGGCTCTAGGTTTTCATCTGGACTCATGTGGGACATTGCTGTGGGATCCAGGCCCTTGGCTGAATATTCTGAGTCTTTGTAGTGGTGTGGACAGATTTCCTGCACTTGCTTATGTTTAACTCTGGGTTACCATCATAAAATAATATCATAAATTCTGTATCCTGATTCTAATTGTTCTCCTCACAACCCCTGACTACAACAGGGATCATGAAGAGGACTACTTTGTTCAGTTCTTTTTTTTTATTTTAAAGAGGATAAAACCAAGGAAAATAAAACAGAATAAAACCAATCAAAACAAACTAATGTAAGTGACAGAGGACTTCAAAACAATACAAAATCAATAATAGTTACTGTAATGTCTCTTGCTGTTCTCAAAATAGCTGCAAATACCCTCAGACATAGTGAATATTAAACAGAACAAAACAGAACAGAATAGAACCAACAAAAATAAAGCAATGAATGCAATGAAGGACTTTAAAACAAGACAACAGTAAATCCAACATGGCTGCCATAATATAGCTTGCTATCTTTGAAATAGCTGCTCTTGCTATCAGCTATAACAAAATTAAAAAAAACAAAAAACAAAAAACAAAACCCCAAAAAAGAACAAACCTCAGTGGCCCTGAAGCAAGGCCAGCAGATTGCTATAGCTGCTGGTTTCAAACAGGAGTCTAAAGAGAATTCTTTCTGTGGTCTGTTGGCCATTTCAGAACTTTGGAAATGGAATGGTCAATTCATCAGAAAGAAATAGCAGGTGAGTGTGCCAGACTTTCGGTGGCCCTCAGGAGAGAGACCCTGGCACCTTGGGACCTGCACCAAGCAGTTGACTCGGGGTGCCAGGAGAGCAAGGAGCTCCTCCCCTCTCTGGGGGGATGGCTATGAGCCTGCCGTTGCGTGGTCTGAGAATCAAGCATCTCATGTTGTCCTGTCCCCCATCCGTGTCATCTCCTCTGCGCCCCCCCCCCCGCTTAGCAAGTGGGAGCCAGTGAACTACACATCTTGTGAAAAGATTGGCTATGTTATTTAGTATGAGCTCCCCATATGCAAAGATATGGACAACCATTTGGAAGAAAACAAGAGACAATATGACAGATACTGAAGATCTCTGGTTGTCTAGCTTTGAAATTTATGCTTTCTTATGTCCTGTTCTGTTCTGTTTTGTTGTGTTTAATTTTACTCCCTTTAAAATAAAAGAAAAAGAACAAACCCCAATCCACCAAAGCAAAGAAAATGATAAAAGACATCAAAACTAGATGATAGGGAATTAACAGTGGCTACCACTCTCAGAAGGAGACCCCCCTGCCCCCACCAGATACCACAATCTGTTCCACTGTCCTCTGAACAGATGATCAGACCACTGGCCCTATACCTGCAATGTCAGTGAAACACCACAACATCCCAAGCATCAAATTGCATTTCACCTCAGTAGCTATCATTGCAGCCTGTGTTTCTTCAGATCAACTAGTCACTTACAGGGGGAGGGGAATTGGCTCTTCTTGTTTTCCAGCCCACGCACTAGAAGGGGCTTGGGTCTGGCTGTGCCCACGCTGGTGGTGGCCCATGGTTGGTGCAGGGTCACAGGGAGGGTTTGCTTCTTCTTTCCTCAGTTTTTTTTTTTTTTTTGGTACTGGGGATCAAACTCATGACCTCACGTTTCCCAAGCAGGCACTTATGCCACTGAGCTAAACCCCTGGTTCATTCCTCAGTTTTTGACCTACATCCCTTGGGGAGTCACTGAAAAGTTTCAGGCATGGAAAGAGAGCCATTTCACTGTGGAAGAAACCGTGAGCTAGGAATATGGGCCCCAAGCAAGCCTGTGCCATTAGCCAGCCGCGGCCTGGCAGGTGACAGTGACCCATGCAAAGAAAGACAGGAAGGGTGTGTGTGTGTGTGTGTGTGTGTGTGTGTGAGTGTGTGTGTATGTGTATGTAGACATGCACCAAGAGGGGGAGAGAGAGAAAAGGGAGGAGGGAAGTGAAGGCAAATGAGGATGGGACCAGAGAAAGGATGGAAGGATGGGTTCCTGTGTGACTCATCTTTTTCATTTTCCCTTTCTGAAGGTATCCAGCCTGTCTCCCTCACTTTGCATGTTTTAGATAGCTTCTGTTTCAAATGGTTGATGTGTTTTGGATAGTTTCTGTGTGGGCAGGGGTAGGGTGGACAGCACAGCCTGGTGTTTCCCCATGGCATGCATATCTGTCTTCTTTCCACTGGCCTTGCTGTATCAGTGCCTGTTTGGGAAGCAGAGACTGTCTGGATTGCATTCCATCTTGAACCTGACAAATCTCAAGCAAATCTCAAGCAACCTTGACAAATCTCGAGCTGTGTTGTGTATTGCAATCTGTAACTATCACAGGGTTCTCCTCAGGCTTCCTAGAAACTTAAGGATTTGGTCTATACCACAGTGCCTCCTTGTCCCATGTGGACTCCTATCCAACATGCTCAGCTTCTGGCTCAGTCTGAGTCCTCGGTCCTCTTGCTCATCCCTTTCCCAATTCTCTGCCCTTACTGCTCTTCAGCACCCCTCTCCCACACACACACAGTGGAGAGGGGAGAAAGGGAGAGCAATACTTGGATTTTCACACTGGTGATTAAGTGAATTGATTTATTTCCTTGTACATCTTCGGGTTGGAGTTCCTATGCCTTCTGTTGATTGCCTAGCCATATGAGTGAGCCATCAGCAAAGCAGAGCCCCAGTCCAAGCCAGGACCAATCCGCTCAAATCTTGACAGCAACCTCATGAGAAACCATGAGCCAGAAGCATCCAACCGAGCCCTTCCAGAATTTCTGACACACAGAAAATGCAGGATAATGAATGCTTGTTGTTATTTTAAGCCATTAAGTTTTGAGGTCATTTTTTTTTTTTGTACTGGGGATCGAACTCACGACCTTGTGCTTGCCAGGCAGGTGCTTAAGCCACTGAGCTAAATCCCCAGCCTTGAGGTCATTTCTTACACACAGTAGATGACTCACCCAGGCTGTTAAATGACAGATCACTTCCCCAGTTTCCTCCATCCCAGGAAATGGAAAATCCTTTTACTCTGTTGTTCAGGCCAAAATCCAAGTCTCTCCCTGTACCCCTCCTCCTACATCAACAGATTCTTTAAGGCAGCCTTACCTTAAAATCGTGTCACAAATCTGCTTTTATTTTCTATGCCACAAGTTGGGCAAGACACAGTCACCTCTTGTCTGGACTCTTGCAATAGTGTCCCTTCTGATTTTCCCTTTCCTATACTTGTTCCAGTAGTCAGTGCTGAGATAGCTAGCCAGAAAGATATTTTAAGAAGTCAGAATATGCTTCCGCTCCTCCATGGGCTCACACCACATCATGAAACCCAGATTGTTCATCGTGGCCTAGGGACAACATGATCCAGCCCTTGCCTAACACTGTGCCTCATCTGCCCTCACCTCTGCTGACTCCCTCAACTCAAGTCACACTGTTACTTCTTGGCTGTGTTTCCACCTCTGGTCTTTGCTTTGGTCATAAATTTCTTCAAATGCTCCTCCCTCCAGACATTGCCTCCTCATTCTCATACTTTATTGGAAGTTCAAATTTCATCTCCTCAGAAAAAGCCTTCTTTGACAACCCAGTATCTCCTTTCCATCATCTACCCCTGTACCCTCACCACTGAAGTTTCCAGTTTGGAGTTCTTGGGTTGCAAGCAATGGAAACTAGTTATTTTCTATATAAACTAAAAATAGCAATTATGGGAAGATAGGAAGAACTCATTTGATGAAAATAAATATTGAAGAGCCAGAAAGAGGTAGTCTGAGCTGTTCTGAACATGCCAACCTCCAGGTAAATAGGGCATCTGCCCCTCGGTGGGTCCTTAGCTGAAGAATGAGTAGCCCCAACTCAGAGGGGATACAGCTTAAGAGTAGTAGAGGACCTGTTGGCCATGGAGAAGACCATGCCAGGATTCCTCTTTGGTTCTGGTAGTTGGAAAGATGACCTGGGGTAGGGGAAGCAGGAGGGAAGCTGGGGCTGGGTGACTGGTGTGCAAGCCTTCTCAAAGAAGTGGGACTGAAAGAATCAGAAATGTGATCAGCAGGACTTCACTTTACCCTGTGCTACTGGGAACAAATCAATGAGTGGATCATTATCTTCACCAGAGGTCCATTTAGAAATAGAATGTTTGAGAAAGCATGCAGAACTGAGGACTTATAAGGTGTAAGTTATCTCTAAGTAACTTTGGTTTCTAACTTCCTAACAGGTGAAACCCAACACAAGTTAGTTTAAGAACAAAAAGTTTTCATGAGCTTTGTTTTTCAAAAAGAGATCTTTTTTGGAACCACAGGGTTGTCATGGTGACAGAAGCACTGGAACTAGACACCTGACTGTGACAAACAACCCAAAGATATTCTTACTCTGCCTTTTGAACATCTCTGTGGGGTGTGGGCTACTAATATTAACTTACAGATAAGGAAACTGAGGCACAGTTAAGTTCCTTACCTTAGGGTTGCACTGGTCTTACTTCTAGGATTGGTTCTTCATTTGCCCTGGGAGTTTCAAAATTTTCTTTTTCATTCCACCATTAAATCTTTTCCCCATTCAAGTGAGACTCAAGTACCTGACAGGAGAGGGTGGGCTGCAGTGGGAAGTGTCTCTTGCAACTCTATTTTACAGGGCATAGAAAACTGCTTCTGCATAATGCAGGTCTCTTGCTTTCTTGGAGTCCTTGACTGGAGGAGACTGAGGTCCTGCATCCTCAGCCTGAGATCTGAATATTGAGCAATGACCTGGCCATTTTGGGCAAGGTGACACAGCAAAAACCATCAACCTCAGGAGTGGGGGAGGATTCACTGATACGATTCAGTGCACGGACCACCAACCTGCATGCTGCAGAACCACTCAGGTATCACGGACAAAATAAGCCACATGGGGAATGTGGCCTGTGGTCTCATCTAAAATAGCCTGCTCCTTAGGCCTCTCTTAGATTTTCTGATTTTTTTATTTACCCCAAAATCCATTTTATTTCAAGGAGAAAAAGAATAAGGAGAAAAAACTAAAACAAAATTTCAAAACACATCAATAAGGGAGCAACAATGGTACATATATTGCACATTGTCATCTCCAAATCATTCACCCAGAGCACAAGACATCTGGTTCCATTGTCTTAACAATACTAGCACAAATCTTTCACTTCAGTAAACTCAGAGAAATAACTAGTATAACTATCTTAACTATTTTGTATATACATATACATACACATATACATATGTTGTTTCTTTCAGCTTCTCACACTAGTGATACAATATGTTTACAGGTGTGCCTTATTTATTTCATTTATGAGTATGGTCTCAAGTTGCATCCATTTACCTATAAAAAATCTCCAGTTTATCCTTATTTATGGCTGAGTAGTATTCCACTGTATAAAAATGCCACACCTTTTTTATCCATTCCTCAGTTGATGGGCATTTCGGTTGTTTCCAAGATCTAGCTATTACAAATTCTGTTGCTATAAACATGAATGCACATATATTGCTGTGGTATGATGTTTTTAATTCTTTTGGGAACATACCCAGAAGGGGAATAGCTGTTGAATGGGACTTGTAGTCCTAGTTTTTTGAGGAATCTTCACACTGATTTCCATAGTAGTTGCACCAGTCTGCACTCTCACCAACAGTGGAAAAATACTCCTTTTCCCCCACAGCCCCTTCCAGCATTTGTTATTACTTGATTTATTGGTACTAGCCATTCTTTCTGGGGTGAGGCGGAATCTCAGTGTTGTTTTAATTTGCATCTTTTGTTATTTGTTTCTTTTTTTTTCAGTACTGGGAATTGAATTCACAACCTAAGGCTTGTCAGGCAAGTGCTTATGCCACTGAGCTAAAGCCCCGGCAATTTGCATCTCTTGAGTGACAAATGATGTTGAACATTTTTTCACATATTTTCTGTTCATATTTCTTTATATGAGAAACATGTGTTCATCTCAGCTGCCCACTTTTGGGCTGGGTTTTTAAATCTGGGAGAACTGATTTTTTTTTTTAGTTCCTTATATGTTTTCAATAGTAATCCACATTGTGGGTTGTCTCTTCACTCTGTTGGTGGTTTCTCTTGCTGTGCAAAAGCTTTTTAGTAGGATGAGATCCCAGTTGTTAGTTCCTGTGCAATCTGGGTTTTGTTCATAAAGTCTTTGCCTACACCAATGTCTTCAAGAATTTTACCTACTGTCTTCCAGCAGATTTAATGTTTCTGTTTTAATATTAAAATCTTTGATCCATTCTGATTTTAGCTTGGTACATGCTGAAAGGTATGGTTCTAGTTTTAATCTTTGGCATGTGTAGAGCAAGTTTTTCCAACATCATTTATTAAAGATTCTATCTTTCTTCCAGTGAATGTATTTGGCATCTGTGTCAAAGATAAGGTAGTCCACTGTGGCTCAACCTGGCCCTGTCTCCACATACTGACAGGTACAGAGCTGACTAAGCTATTTCCTTTTCCTTCAGTTGACTATAAGCAAAGTAAATAGGGCTTGCTGAAGTACTGATGCATAATTTTTGAAGTCAGTTGACAGTCTCTATTAACCTGCCTCAGTGTCTTCCTAAATGTGGTTGAGCCCAGCAGGATACACAGCCACCACTCCAGGGCTGTCAATTGGGTTCAAACCTCAAGATAAAATGCTGTGACTTCCTAGGGCAGAAAAGCTTTGCACATCAGAGCTGAAGCACCAGCTCCTAAACATTAAATACTACCTCAATTATATCATACAGATTGGACTTTCCGCATAGCCTTCTCTCTGCATATTGCAGAGATGCTAGCCCAGCTCACAGTGCTCACATAATTCATGCCATTCTCCCAGTCACTTTTCCTCAAGCCATTTCCTTCCTCATAAATTAATAAAATCTGGGTTAGGCCTTGGGTCAAGGCCTTTGTTCCATGAACCCTCATCTGGACCAGACTTAGGATGCCTTGGCTGCACACAACTATAAATGTCTTAGTGTCTTTATCCTTGCCATGGGTTGCACTGGAGGTGGTAGATTGGAATGAACTTGCTAGAATTTCAATAACTTTTCCATGGGATTATAAATATAAACTTCCTGGACTGCAATGAGGACAAGAAAAGGCACCTATATTTGGTGCTTGACATGATCAGACCTCACGACCTTCACAAGGACGGGAAAAGGGGCCTCTATACACATGCATAGAACACAGAATCCTGAGTGACTCTGGTCCTTGGAACCAATCAGAAAGGGGCCACTTTGAATTTTTCATTTACATCTGGGAGGAAGCCACAGAGCCTTCAGTAATGACATCTGACAGTGGGCCACGCCGATTCCTGATCAGAAACCATCCCAGATGCTTTATTTGCAGGAGGGAGGACTCCAGGAACTGGAGATGCGAAGATCCCACCTTCATCCTTGTGGCTGCTGTGAGCCTTCTCACCGGTCAGCTTTCACCCTGCAGAGCTGCTCCTCCTCCTTTAATAAATGTAAATCCTTGCTACCTTAAAAAAAAATGATAAGGTGGCTTAGTGTGTCTGCAGTTGTTTCTGCATCTTCTAATCTGTTTTATTGATCCTCAGGTCTGTTTTGTTGCCAGTACTGCACTGTTTTGTTTTGTTTTTTAATCATTGTAGCTCTAACATATAATTTCAAGCCAGGGATTGTGATGCCCCCCTGTCTTGTTTTTGTTGCCCAGGATTACCTGTGCTATTCTAGGTTTCTTCTGATTCAAGATGAATTTTAGGATTGTTTTCTTTAATTCTGTGGGATATGTTATTGGTGTTTCGATTGGGATTGCATTGAATCTGTGTAACAGTTTTGGAAGTATGATCATTTTCACTATATTAGCTCTTCCTATCCAAGAGCATGGAATAGCCCTCCAGTTTCTAATATCCTCTTCAATCACCTTTTTTAGGGTAGTGTGGTTTTCACTGTAGAGGTCTTTTACATCCTTTATTAGATTGATTCCTAGGTATTTCATTTTTGGATGCTATTGTAAAAGGCATTGTTTCCCTAATTTGTTTCTCAGTGAGTTTCTCAGTGAGCCCTCGTGTATAGAGGGCTATTGATTTTTGAGCGTTGACTTTGTAACCAGCTACGTTATTGAATTTGCCTGTTAAATCTAGTAGGTTTTTGGTGGAGTTTTTGGGGTCTTCTAAGTAGAGTATCATGTCATTTGCAAGTAATGATAGTTTAACTTCTTCCTTTCTTATCTTTATTCCTTTTATTTCTTTCTCTTTTCTAATTGCTCCAGCTAAAGTTTCCAGGACTGTGTTGAATAAAAGTAGAGACAGTGGGCATCCTTATCTTTTTCCTGATTTTAGAGAGAAAGTTTTCAGTTTTTGTCCATTTGGTTTGTCATAGATGGCTTTTATCAGATTGAGATAAAGACCATGAATTCTAATTTTCTGTAGGTTTTTTTTTTTATTATGAATGGGTGCTGGACTTTGTCAAAGGCTTTTTCTGCATCTATTGAGATGATCATATGATTTTTGTCATTGGCTCTGTTAATATTGTGTATTACATTTATGGATTTACATATTTTAAACCATCCCTGCATCCCTGGGATGAGTCCCACTTGATCATGCTGTATAATCTTCTAGACAATTTGCTGCAGTCTGTTTGCCAGTATTTTGTTGAGGATTTTTGCATCAATGTTCATTAGGGAAGTTGACCTGTAATTTTCTTTCATAGTTGGGTCCTTCTCTGGTTTTGATATCAGGGTAATGCTTGCTTCCAGGAATGAATTTGGAAGTATTGCTTTCCTTTCAATTTCATTAAAGAGTTTGAGAAGTAGTGGTGTTAGATCTTCTCTCAATTACTTGCTGTCATGGTTTATGCCGGTGGCCCCCAGGCCTCATGTATTTGCATTGTGCATTTGTGATTGGTTCATTGTCTAGTGCTTGGATTGGTGGTGTCAGTGCTACACCCTCCTAGGGGGTGGAGCCAGGATGTGATGTAATGGCAGGAAGAAGGGGTGTCTCTCTCTCTCTTGCCTGTTTCCACCTTGCTCTTTGCAGCTGCCATGAACTGCGACCTCGCCATGCCACCCTGCTTTGGAGCCACCTGAGTATAGACTGAAACCTCCCAAAACTGTAAGAAATAAACCTTTCCTTTCCCAACTTTGGGTATCAGGTATTTTGTCTCAGGCATGAGTAAAAAGTAACTAACACACTTGCAGAATTCAGTGGTGAATCGATTCATCAGGGCCTTGGTTTTTCTTTGTTGATAGGTTTTTAATTACATCTTGTATACTTCTGTACTTCTGTAAACTTTACTTCTGTAAAGTTTAAAAGAAGGTATAGATGATTTTTCAGGATTTCTGTAGGGTCTGTTGTGATTTCACCCTTTTCATTCCTAACTGCGTGAATTTGAGTCTTTTCTTTCCTTTTTTGGATAAGGTTGGCTAAGAGTTTGTCAATCTTATTTAATCTTTCAAAGAACCAACTCTTCAATTTATTGATTCTTTGTATTATTTTTTTTTAGTCTCCAGTGTGTTAATTTCTGCTCTGTTTTTTATATTTCCTCCTTTGTATGAGTTTTTGGCTTAGCCTGCTCTTTTTTTTCTACAAGTTTGAAATTCAGTGTTAAGTTGTTTATATGCACTTGCTCTGTTTTCCTGATATGGGTATGTACTTCTGTAAATTTCCCTCTTAAAACTGCTTTCATTGTGTCCCACAAGTTCGTATTGTTGTTATCATTCAACTGTAAAAATTGTCTAATTTCTTCTTTAATTTCATCTGTGAGCCATTGGTTGTTCAGTAGGGTGCTACTTAATTTTTATGTGTTTATGAAGTTGTTGTGGTTTCCTTTGGCATGGATTTTCAATTTCATTGCACTGTGGTCTGATAGTATTCATGGAATAATTTTACTTCCTTTGCATTTACTTAAGCATATTCTGTGAGCCAATATATGGTTTACTTTGGATAATGTTCCATGTGCAGTTGAGAAGATTGTGTATTCTGATGTTGTGCATTGGAACACTCTGTAGACACTAAGTCCACTTGTTCAAAAGTTTGATTTAGTTCTAATATTTTATTATTGAATTTTGTCTAGTTGCTCTTTTTGTGATAGTGTGGTATTGAGGTCTCCCAGTGCAATTGTATTGGGCTTATTTGATTTTTCATGTCCACTAGTAACTGTTTTACATAGTTAGGTGTACTGGTATTTGTTGCATGTATATTTATGATTATTATCTCTTCCTCTTGGATTGTTTCCTTTATGAGAATGTAGTGACCTTCTTTATCTCTCTTAATCCGTCTTGTCTTGAAATTCACTTTGTCTGAAAATAGAATAGCTACCATTGCAATTTTCTGGGTTCCTGTTGGATGGAGTATTATTTAGCATCCTTTAAGTTTCAGTCTATGAATTTCTTTTTGAATTAAATGCATTTCTTCTATGCAGCATATTGTATGTAGCATATTTTATGCAGCATATTGGATCTTGCTTCTTGAAACTTTATGCCAGTCTATATCTTTTGATTGGCAGATTGAGACCATTAACATTGATGGTTATAACTGATAAGGATTGACTTATCCTTGTCATATTATTTTCCTGATGTTGACTCCCTCTTTTTTCCCCTCCCTCTAATTTTTTGCCTTCTCTGGTGGATTTCTTCTGTTGGGGTTCATGGAACTGTAGTCTTATTATCCCTTTCTAGATTGTCTTTCAGAATATTTTGGAGTACTGGTTTGATGGTCATAAATTTCCTCAGGTGTTCTTTGTCATGGAAGTAACTTACTTCTCCAAATGGTGCAGAAGACTGAAGGAAAAGAGAGATGGATGAGAAGAAAAGGAAGAACAGAACAGAACTACATCCTCAAAGATGTTAGGACCCATTGTCATACTCACATAAAAATAATGAAGGAGAGAGAGAGAAAAAAGAAAAACTAACACTCCACTCCCAGGATTCTCTATGGTTTCACTAGTAGGCAATCTGTGGAGTCCTAAATTGTGCCTAAATTGTGCCAATGGTGAGCCAGCCATTGCTTTATAGCAGAGTAGTGGATAATCTCAGCAGGCCTGACATGAGATCAGACTCATTGGGTTTGCTGCAGTCCAAGCAATTTCCATGGATCAGTGCGCAGCTGGGAGCTGGTAGAGGAAGCCAACAGCAGTTCTGGATTCTGGGTTTATCTGGCCTGACTCCAAAATGTCTCCCAGCTAATCACTCTCTCCTGTGGAAGGACTGAGTCCTCTTCACTCACCACCAACCAATTCAGTCCACCACTCCCCTCCACTGCCATGTCTTCTGCAGAGGCCTTTGGGGTCACCAGCTGTCACCGTCACTGTGACCATGCATCCCCAGGTTCAAACAGCTCCTCTTGTATGGTCAGTCCTGTCTCAGGGAGAAGGTGCTGCCAGCCACTGCCCTCATCTTCACTGAAGTTTTTTCTTTTTACTTTCTCTGTGGACTTCCAATTCACACTTCAGATCCTTCCTGGGTCCAAAGGACCCACTTCCTTCCTCTTTGTCTTTCTCATGATGCTCATCCAGCGTCTGGATGGTGAGTCTCAGAGAGGCTGTTTTCTCTACTGCTTATCACTCTGCCATCTTCCTGAAAGTCTCCTAGAATATATTTCAGTACCCTTTGTAGCATTGGCTTGGTGGTTATGAATTTCTTCGGTTGTTCTTTGTCACCGGAGTATTTTATTTCTCCATTAATTTTTTTTTGTTGTTGCCAGGGATTGAACTTATGACCTTGTGCTTGCCAGGCAAACAATTGTGCTACCGAGATAAATCCCCAGCCCTCTACATTAATTTATTTTTATTTTTATTTTAAAGAGGATAAAACAGAATAAAACCAATAAAAACAGATCAGTGTAAGTGATACTGGACTTCAAAACATTACAAAATTAATAGTTACCATAATGCCTTTTGATGTCTTCAAAATAGCTGCAGATAACATCAGACATAGTAAAAATTAAACAGAATGAAATAGAATAGAAACAATAAAAACAAAACAATGAATGCAAATCAATAGTAAAATTGCCACCATAATATATCTTGCTATCTTTGAAATAGCTGCTCATGCCATTGAGTTTAACACAATCAAACAAAACAAAAAAGAATAAAACCCAACCCAAGAAAATGATAGAAATGATACAGGACTTCAAAACAAGAAAATAAAGAATCAACAATGGCTACAGCCCTCAGAAGGAGATCCCCCCCTAGATGCCACACTGTGTACCACTGTCCTCTGAACCTATTATGTATGATCAGACCACTGGCCCTAGACCTGCAATGTCAGTGAAACACCAAAGCACTGCAGGAATCCAATTGCATTTCATCTCAAAAGTTATCATCACAGCCTATGTTTCCCTGTATAAGCCGGTTGCTTGGTACTTCTTATTTGCCAGCCTGCACACCAAAAGGGGCTGGGATCTGGCTGTCCCCAGTCTGGTGGTGACCTTCACATAGCGCTGGTTCCCAGATGGGGTTTGCTTCCCAGTGTGGCCTTGCTCTCTTTCCCCACAGTCCATGAATGGTGCTGACTCATGGGGAAAGTCTTAGGTCTGGCTGTTGCCAGTCTTGTGGAGGCCAGCATATGGTACTGGTTCCCAGACTGGGCTTGCTTCCTGGTGGGGACTTGTGTTCTCTCCCTGCAGTCTGAGAATGGTGCTGACTCACAAGGAAAGGCTTGTATATGGCTGTCTCTATATTAATTTTGAAAGATAGTTTTGTATGTTAGATTAATTTGGGTTGAAAGTTATTTTCTTTTAGGATTTGTACACTCTAAGGTCTTCTTGACTTGAGGCTTGTGTTGAGAAGTCTGCCGTGATTCTGATAGGTTTTCCTTTACAGGTGATCTGTTTTTTTTCTCTGACATCTTATAGTATTCTGTTCTTGTGCAGAATTTCTGGAGTATTATATGTCTGGGTGTAGATTTATCTTGGTTATTACTAATTGAAGGCTTATATGCCTCACTTATCTGTATGTCAGTTTCTTATTCCCATGTTTGGGAAATTTTCTGCTGTTACTTCTGCAAATAGTTTTTCATTTGTTTTCACTCCAGCTTTTCCATTGACATTAATTATTTTTATTTTATTTTTCTTTGCCACAACTTATAGCTGTTGAATTGTTATTTCTTGATCTGTTAGTATTTTCAAGAGATTTTTTCCTTTCATTATTGCTAGCTGTGATCCTGTCTTCAAGATCTGAAAGTGTCTTTCAAAGTGGTTTTGCCAGCTTTTAATGGAATTTTTAATTTCTTAGATATCTGTTTGAATCCATTTCATGCATTCTATTTCTTTCCTATATTGATTATTTATAGTTTCCACCATCTTTCTATCATCATCTATTTTTAAAAAAATATATCTGTTATCTAGATTTGCTGATCAGTTCCTTTATAAATGTTGATATTTCTCCTTCTTCTTCTTCTTCTTCTTCTTCTTCTTCTTCTTCTTCTTCTTCTTCTTCTTCTTCTTCTCCTCCTCCTCCTCCTCCTCCTCCTCCTCTTTCTTCTTTCTTCCTTCTTCCTTCTTCCTTCTTCCTTCTTCCTTCTTCCTTCTTCCTTCTTCCTTCTTCCTTCTTCCTTCTTCCTTCTTCCTTCTTCCTTCTTCCTTCTTCCTTCTTCCTTCTTCTTCTTCTTCTTCTTCTTCTTCTTCTTCTTCTTCTTCTTCTTCTTCTTCTTCTTCTTCTTCTTCTAGCTGAGAGGTTATTTCTGACCTGATTTCCTCTATAGCCTCATGGATTTGTTTGTCTACTTCAGCTGTTATCATTTCAGAAATTCCAGGGGAGTGTGTCTTCCAATTTCTTTGTCTATGTCTCCTGGACTTGTTCTGGGTGGGCTGGAGGTCTAAGATTGCATTTTGGTTGCTTATCTTGTTGTTTTCTATTTCAAAAAATTTTTTATTTTGTCTTCTGTGATGATTCCTGTGAGTTTTTGAAGTAGGTAGCTATATCACTAGTTTCACAGCCTCTTTAGGTAAGATTTGTTCTTCAGGGATGTCTTCTATACGTGATAGATTCTTGTTTTGTGTCTGTCCCAAGATCATGACCCTGTTGTCTCATATTATTACTGTTGCTTCTGACAATTTCATACCAGTAGTCCTTTTGTTCATCCTGTTCGCTTACTATGTGGCTGACATTTCCACTAGTATGTGACTTCTCACAATGTTTACTTGGATCTCAGCAATCTGCGATGGGAGGGGCCAGTCTCTGGGTCTTCCACACTGTGGTTCATCTGGATCCCAGCAGCCTCCAGTCTCTCTTTGGGCCTTCCCTTGATGTCCCTTGCATCCTATTTTTTTTTTTTGTCTCTTTGAGACAAGGTTTCCCTGGGCAGTTCAGGCTGTCCTTGTGTTCACGTCATAGTCCAGGCTGGCCTCAAACTCCTAGTGATCTCCTTATATCAGTCCTCTGAGTGCTGGGATTATAGGTATATGATACCATGTCCATCAGCAGCCAAAAGAAATAAAACTCATCAAACAAGCCACTCCAGCTAGCAAAAAACAAACAAACACCCTAAAAATCCCAAACAAAACAAAACAAAACAAAACACTCTTCTTAAAACAGGGTTTTCCACATAATGCAAGTGGGTCTTGAACTCATTGTGATCATCCTGCCTCAGCCTCCTGAGTTCTGGGATTACAGGTATGTGCCACCATGCCTGGTTACTTTCGTTCCTTTTGGTTCCATACAAATTTTAGGATGGTTTTCTGTAGTTCTAGGAAAAATGCTATTGATATGCTTACTGGGATTGCATTAAATGTGTATATCAGTTTAGAAGTATGGCTATTTTGGCTACATTGGTTTTGCCTATCCATGAACAGGAGATAGCTCTATATTTTGTGATGTCCTCTTTGATCTCCTTTTTCAGAGTACTGTAGTTTTCACTGTGGAGGTCTTTCACTTTGTTGGTTAGGTTAATTCCTAGGCATTTGCTTTTTCATGATGCTATTGTGAATGTATTGTTTCCCTAATTTCTTTCTCAGTGAGTTTATTATTGGGGTATGAAAATGCTGTTGATTTTTTGTGTGTTGATTATATTCCCTGCTATGCTACTGAATTGGAATTTTTGGGTTCTTGTGTGTAAAGGATCATGTGTCTGCAAAAATTGTAGTTTGACTTCTTCCTTTCCTGTAGTCATTCCTTTTATTTCTTTCTGTTGCCAAGTGCTTGGCTAATGTTTTGAGAATTACTGCATATTGAACAGGAGTGGCAGTAGTGGATATCCTTGTCTTATTCGTCTTATTCATGATTTTACAGGGAGAGCTTTCAGATTTTTCCCCTTTAATATGATGCTGGTCATTTTTGTGTCATAAATAGTTTTTATCCGATTGAGATAAGGCCCTTTGGGGCTACAAATATAAACTTCTTGGAGTACAGCAAGGTTTGAGAAGGGCTTTCTCTAGTCTGTTATGATTTTTTTCTTTTTCATTTCTAATTGGATAAATTTGGGTCTTTCTTTTTTTAAAAATTTTTTGTTTTGTTTATTTTGTTTATTCTTTCAAAGAACCAGCTCTTCAAATCATGGATTCTTTGACCTGATTTTTTTAGTCTCAACTTCCTTAATTTCTGCTCTGATCTTTACAGTTTTCTTTTTTGGAGTAGATTTAGACTTGGATCATTCTTGTTTTTCTAGTGCCTTGAACTGCATCATTATCTTTTTTATTTGGGATTGCTCTGTTTTTCTGATGTGGGTATTCATAGCTGTAACCCCTCTTAGAACTGCTTCCATTATGTCCCATAGATTCTGGTATATTATACTGGTATTATCATTTGATTTTAGGAACTGTCTAATTTCTACTGTGAACCATTGATTATTTAAGGGAGCATTATTTAATTTCCATGTGTTTGCATAATTTTTGTGATTTCTTTTGCTATTGATTTCTAGTACTGTTGCACAACAATCTGATAATATACATGGAATAATTTCAAATATTTTGCATTTACTTAACCATGTTTTATGGGCTAGCATGTCATCTGTTTTGGAGGGTCCAGTGTGCTGCTGATATGAATGTGTATTCTATAGCTATTGGATGGAACACTGTAGATATCCATTATGTACCTTTGTTTGAAGATTTAGTTCAACTCTGATATTTATTTTCTGACTGTTTTGTCTAGTTGTTCCATTTGTGATAGTGGAGTTTTTAAGTTTCTCACTATAATTGGGTTGTTGTTTTTCTGATTTTTTTATGTCAAGTAGTGTTTCTTTTATGAAGTTGGTGCACTGATGTTTGGTGTATATATAATTGTTATTTCTTCCTGTTTAATTGTTCCCTAAACCAGTATGTAGTGACCTCTCCTGATCAGTTTTGGCTGAAATTCACTTTGTTTGAAATTAGAATATCTCCTTCTGCTCTTTTCCAGGTTCTAGTTGCATGGAATATTGTTTTCTGTCCTTTGACTTTTAATTTCCTTTGCATTAAATGTGGTTCTGTATACTGAATATTGTTGGATTTTGTTGCTTGATACATTCTGCCAATCTATCTATTTTGATTGGGGAATTCAGCCCATCTACATTGAGAGTTATTACTGAAAGGTATTGATTTGCCCTTTTTTTATTACACTTTTTTCCTGTTGCTGATTTCTTCCCTGCCCCTTTCTCTATCTGTTCACCCTGCCTAGAGTTTTCATTCTATTAGATTTTTTTTTTGCATTGTTAGTTTCAGTGTCTCTGTCAGGTATTTTTGAGAAGTTTTTGTAGTACTGGTTAGGTGGACATCAATTTCTTAAAGTGGCCTTTGTCACAGAAATCTGTTATTTCAACATCAATTTTGATAGTATGTTTTGCAGGATATAGAAGCCTGTGTTCAGTTATTACCTTTTAGGGCTTGTAGCACTTTACTTCAAGCTCTCCTGGCCTTTAAGGTTTGTGTTGAGGAAGTTGTTATAATTCTGATTAGTTTGTCTTTATAAGTGATTTGAGTGATAGCTCAGTAACACAAGACTTGTTTGGTAAGCATGAGGTCATGAGTTCTATTATCAGTACCAAAATTTTAAAAATGTGATCCAATACTTCAATAACTTTTGAGATTCTGTCCCTATGTTAGATTTATGGTATATGCACTACAGTGTGACCTAAGAGGTTGTCTTTTGATCATGGCTGTTTAGAGTTCTTATGCTTCTTTTTATCTGCCTGTTTAATTTTTTCTGAATATTTGGAGAGTTTTCTGTTATTATTTCTGTAAGCAAGTTTTTTTAATGACCTTTGTGCTGTTTTTGATTCTTTACTTATTCTAATTAACCTTAGATTAGTCTTCTTTGTGCCATCTAGCAGCTGTTGAGTCCATTTTTCATGTTCTTCTATTATTTTTAAAGTATCCCTAATTGGTCTTTGAAACCATCCCTATCTTTTAATCTTGATTTCTATCCTCATATTGGTCCCTTTTGCTGCACATACTTTTAGTATAATTTTTAATCTGGATTTCTGCTTAGAATCTTTTCAAGCATTGTAGTTCTTTGTTAAACTGGTTATTCAAATTTTGTATTGTTTTATTTAGCTCAGCTAGATTTTTGTTAGTGTCTTCTGTAAACTCCCTGCTGGTTTTATTACTTCCACTGTCTGGTGAGTTGTATTTTCTGTAAGCTTGCCAAGCACCTTGTTGATATGTGGTTTTTTAAAAAAATTTTATTTTAGAGAGAATAAAACCAAACAAAATAAAACAGAATAAAGCCAATCAAAATCAGACAGTGTAAGTGACTTAGGATTTCAAGACAAGGTAATAGGAAACCAGCAATGGTTACCATAATGGCTCTTGTCTTCGAAGTAGCTGTTCATACCTTCAGACACAGCAAAATCAAACAAAACAGAATAGAATAGAACCAATTAAAACAAAACAATGAATGCAATACAGGACTTTGAAACAAGATAAGAGTAAATCCAAAATGGCTACCGTACTATATCTTATTATCTTTGAAATAGCTGCCCATGCTATCAGATATAATAAAATCAAACAAGGTAAAACAGAATAACCCCCCCAAAAAGCAAAACAATGAGAATGATATAGGGTTTTGAAACAAGATAATAGGGAATTAACAATGACCACCACCTTCAGAAGAAAATTCCCTGTATATGCGACATTGAGTATTGTTATCCTCTGAATAGGTGACACTAAATACTACAAGCATTAAATTATAGTTTACCTCAGTCACTGTCATCACAGCCTGTGTTTCTCCAGATCAGCTGGTCACTTGGGGGTGGGGAAGGTAGGCTCTTCTTGTCTCCCTGCCCTCAGGCCAGAGGAGCTGGCATCTGGATCTCCTCCAGTCAGCCCACACGTGGCACCCACTCACAGTAGGTCTTAGTTTCTTGGTGACTTCTTGTTCTCCTCCCCTGCGGTCTGCAAATGGCACTGAATCACAGAGGTGAACTGGTGTCTGGCTCTCCGCTAGTCAGCCCACACATGGTGCCGACTCACAAGAGGTCTTAGCTTCTTGTTGACTTCTTGTTTTCCTCCCCCACAGTCCATGAATGGCGCTGAATCACAGGGATAGGTTAGCATCTGACTCTCCCCTAGTCAGCCTGTGCATAGAGCTAACTCACAGTCATCTGTTTTTTTTAATCTCCTTTGTTATCCTTTCAAATAATTCTTCTGTGTGGTTTTTGCTTTCCACCCCTCACTGCCGCATGGATCAGCTTTGGGGGAGTTGAGAGTTTTGGGAGCACTTGTTGCTTTATCTTCTCATGTTTCTATTGTTTTTTGCTTGTTTTGTGCTTAGGTACATGGTTGCTTACAGTGGAAAGATTGTGTTGCTAATATGGGGATCTCTTTAGTTAATCTGAATCTCAATGATGCAAACAGGGAGTATCTATGCAATCTTTGGCCTCTATCCCAAGATCCAATCACCTCTGTTAATATGGGGGACTGTGGTGTAACTCTCCCAGAACCCACTTCTGTGGAAATAAATTGCAGTATCGTTAATGTCATGATGATAATCTGCATATTGGCATATAGAGAAAACCTATTAATAGCAACACCTATGAGATGCTGGCAATATCAAGTAAATCAGCAACAGTATAATGTTATCTAAGACCAACTAGATATTGACATACCTTAAGAACTAATAATGTCATCTCAGCCTGTCTCTTTGGGACCCGAGCCTCTCGGACCCGTAGAGTGGCCTGGGCTGTTTGGATCGAAAGTCTGCGCAGACCTGCATCTCAGCGCGACTGTTTGGGACTGGTAGGCCCGCCTTCCATCCGCAGGGAACTGCCTGGAGACCGGCATCTGGGCCAGGTCTGTTTGGGCCCGTAGCCCCGCCCTTCACCCCCAGGAAGTCTCCCAGAAAGCAGCATCTCAGGCTGTCTCTTTGGGACCCGAAACTCTCGGACCTGCAGAGTGGCCCGGACTGTTTGGATTGGGAATATTGTGGAGACTGGCATCTTGGCCAGGTCAGTTTGGGACCAGGAACTTTTCAGAAACCAACATTCTGGCCTGACTCTTTGGGACCTGTAGGCCCTTCACTCACAGGGAACCTCCTGGAGACCTGCCTGGGACAAAGCACGGTGCCCTGGCCTGCCTGAGATTCCACAGGCTCTGGGGTGGCCACATCCAGCATTCACCTTACAACTTAGGGAGCCAGGAGCCCACAGAGGGGAGTTAGGAACCTGTGAGGAAGCCAAGAGCCTGTGGGGGAGCCACTGGCGCTCCAGGAACTGAGGGTGTAAGAGGTAATTCGCCACACATGCAGAGAAAGCTTTGGAACACTGCTCAAAGTAAGGAAATATAGAAAAATGACAAAAGGAAAGACCAAAAGGCAGGCTCAAAGCCCTAGCCCTCAACAAGAAAGGTTAGAAGCCATGTACATAGAAGAAAAAAGAAGCCATACACCTGAAATGTCTGAAATGATATCAAATGAAATAAATATGCAAATAAGGAAAGCTATGGAGAAATTCAAACCAAAAATACTTGCCCAGGTAAAAGAAGAATTGATAAAAACAGTGAAAGAAATAGTGAACGCATCTAGTGAAAACACAGCTAAAAAATTAGAGGAACAAAGCAAACACATAGAATCCCTCAAAGAACAATATAAGAAACAAACAGAATGCTTAAAGCAGATTCAGAGAGATATACAGGAAATCAAAAATTCTATTGAAAGCTGTAAAAACTGCCTCAATGAGAGTGAAGACAGAATTTCAGACCTCAAAGATACGATTGCAGCCAGTGAGCAGGAAATACAAGATCTTTTAAAAATAACAAAGAATCAGGAAATAACAATTCAACACCTGCAAGATGATGCAAAGAAAAATAACATCACATTAATAGGGGTAAATGAAAAAGAAGGGGACAGCCCAAATGATATCAAGAGGATATTTACAGAAGTAATAGCTGAAAACTTCCCAAACATGAGAAGAGAAACAGACATCTGGATAAGTGAAGCATAGAGAACTCCAAACAGCCATAACCAAAATAAAACTACACCCAGACACATAATAATCACCATCCCAGAAATCCAACATAAGAATAGAATGCTAAAAACTGTAAGAGAGAAGAGAGAGATCACCTATAAAGGAAAACCTATCAGAATCACAGCAGACTTCTCAACACAAACAATGAAATCAAGAAGAGCATGGAGTGAAGTATTTCAGATCCTAAAGGAAAACCACTTCCAACCCAGACTGACATACCCTGCAAAACTGTCCTTCAAAATGGATGGAGAAATAAGATACTTCCATGACAAAGAACAGCTGA
>PVJX010018342.1:0-36687 GCA_004027295.1 Dolichotis patagonum
AGACCTGGCCAAGATGCCAGTCTCCACAATATTCCCAATCCAAACAGCCCGGGCCACTCTGCATGTCCGAGAGGTTCGTGTCCCAAAGAGACAGGCTGAGATGCTGCTTTCTGGGAGACTTCCTGGGGGTGAATGGCGGGGCTATGGCCCCAAACAGACCTGGCCCAGATGCCGGTCTCCAGGCAGTTCCCTGAGGATGAAGGGCAGGCCTACGAGTCCCAAACAGTTGCGCTGAGATGCAGGTCTGTGCACAATTTCGATCCAAACAGCCCAGGCCACTCTGCGGGTCCGAGAGGCTCGGGTCCCAAAGAGTTTTTCCTGATTCTTCATTATTTTTAAAAGATCTTTCCTTTCCTGTTCATTAGCAACAATCTTATCTTTGAGGTCTGAAATTTTATTTTAACTCTCATTGAGGTGGTTTTTACAATTTTCAATAGAATTTTTGACTTCCTGTATATCTCTTTGAATCTGCTTTATGTATTCTGCTTGTTTCTTACTATGTTCATTCAGGAATTCTATTTGTTTGCTTTGTTCCTGTAGTTTTTTTTAGCTAAGTCTTCACTAGATGTTTTCACTATTTCTTTCACTACTTTTATCATTTCTTCTTTTACCTGGGCAATTATTTCTAATTTGAATTTCTCCATAACTTCCCCTAGTTGCTTCTTTATTTCAATTGATACCATTGCAGTCATTTCAGGTGTATGGCTTTTATTTTCTTCTATGTACATGGCTCCCAGGCTTTCTTGGGATGGGCTGGTGATTTCAGCCTGCCTTTTGGTCTTTCCTTTTGTCATTTTTCTTTATTTCCTTGGTTTGAGTGGTGTTCCAAACCTTCCTCTGGGTATGTCGCAAATTTCCTACTGCACCCTCAGCTACTGGAGCAGTCTGAACAACTCTGCAGATACTTGGCTCCTAAATTGAGAGGTTGAAGCAGGGTGTGGAGAACTGGGGCCAGAGAAACCCCCAGGGCACAATCCCCTGTCCTAGGGGTGTGTATATAAACTCAACACTGGCAGCGCTAGTCTCAAGCTGTCCCCAGGCCAGCCCAATTGAACCCAGAGTCCTCGTGCAAGGTTTCTGCCTCCTGGACTGAAACAAGACCACTGAGCATGGTTGACTGAGGCCCTGCAATCTGCTGGACCCAGTCCAGCATCCCAGTAGCTCCCCAGAAACTCAAAAGCTGGAACATGGGTCTCCAACTTTCCCCAGGTCACCGGAACTCACCTGAGGCAAACTCCAACCCTCTGCAGATTCTTGGCTCTCTTAATTGAGATGCAGAACCTGGACATGGAGAACTAGGCCGGCAGAGCCTCAGGGCACAATCCCCTGTCCTAGGGTTGTGGATATGAACTCAGCAGCTGGCAGTGCTGGTCTCAAGGTCAGTCCCCAGGTCAGTCCAATTGAGCCCAGAGTCCTTGTGGAAGGTTCCTTCCTCCTGGACTGAAACCAGACCACTGAATATGGTTGACTGAGGCCCTGCAATCTGCTGGACCCAGTCCAGTGTCCAGTAGCTCCCCAGAAACTCAAATGCCTGTTGAAATCTTTCATACTCCTTTCTCCTAAGTTTCTGAATTGACAGTAGATAACTTTTGCCTGTAGTCAACTTACTCTACTGAAGGGTACCAGAATGAAGGACTATGGAGGAAGTAAAACATAAAGTAAGTGAAATCATTTAGGTACAAAAATATAAATACTGCATAATCTCACTTATGGGTGGATTTTATAAAGCTGATTTTGTGGAGATTAAGAAGAGAATGTTGATTTCCAGAGGCTGAGGAATTGCTGGGAATGATCAGAATTAGAATATAAAATTTCAGTTAGATACCAGAAATAAAATGAGTGGATAAATTGTATGGCACAATGAATACAGTAAATTGTGACTTTATGTATTCTTAAACCATCCTGAGTGGATGTTGAGTATTTGCACCACAGAAATTATGCCTATGTGAATAATATTTATGTTTCTTTTCTGGATTTTACAGTTTAATAATGTATAACACTTTCAAACATTGTGTATGATAAACAATTTTACCTGACACTTTAAAAAATAAGCAAAGTTAATCCCCTTCCAATTTGCAAAGGTTCTCTATTCTAGGCTTCTACTGTGTTAGGAACTCTCCACATTGCTGAGACACAATATCTGACATCCACAACTTAAGGAAGGAAGATTTATTCTGGCTTACAGTTTGCAGAGGTTCCAGTCCAGTCAGCTGGCTCCAAGGCAGAACTAGCATGGTGGAAGCACCTGGGCAGAGGAAATCAGGGAGATTTCAAGGGAGGATCTGGAAAGTAAGAGGTACCTTTCCAGTCCTGCCCACAGTGACCCCCACCTCCACCAAGGAGACCACAACACCTAACAGCATCTCAGTTATTATGCCTCCATTACCCAACCACATTTCAAAAGCCCCACCTTTGAGATCATGAAGCTTTGAGGGAACATCCAGTTATAAACCACAACAATTCTTGTCTATATTTTATTTTGCTTTTTAAAGTGATAGAGGGGAGGGGATATGAAAGAGTTTAGGTGGGTTGTGTACATGTACCAACTCCCCATGATGAAAGTAATTGTTTTGTACTGCAAGCATGAAATGATAAAAATAATTTTAAAATAAAGTAAAAAAACCCAGAAATATTAACAAAGAAAGACCTCTATCGTTAATAGAAGGCTAGATATTAAATGATCGATAAAACTTCAAAACATTCTAAGGCCATTTAGCACAGCAGATTTTTTTTCAGGGATTGCCTCATTGAAGAAATTACACATTGTTTAAAGTAACTTTTGTGACTTCAAAATCACATTAAGAAATGAAAGTATCTTCTTGGAAGAAATAGATTTATCTCACTCTATGTTACCTGCATAGATGCAAAATTTAAAAGAAATACTTCCATTCTGTATTCTTCTTTGTATCCCAGGGGTGCTATATTGTTCAGTGAATGGAAAGAGAATAGAGTAATTTACTTAATTAGGAGCTCTGACAATTCAAGCTCTGAGCTGCTAGAAATTATAAACTTAATCTTGTGCCCCTCCCCTGAATTCTCTGATCTCAGTCTCCATGAAAACCTAAGGGGGCTTCCTAGGGACACATCATGGTGGGAAACAATCACTGGAGAGAATTGTGTGTGTGCTACTGAAAGGAGGTGGTATAAGGAGCAGAGAGGACAACTAGGTACTGGGATTTCCCTCTAGAATGCTGTTAAAGTAAAACAGTTCTTCAGCCTCTCAAGGTGACATCTCTGTACTGTGAAGGAAATGGAGTTTCCATTGACACCTGTCATTTTCTACTATTCAGCTTCCTTTTCTCATTCTGGACCCAGAGCTTTTTGCTCAGTCAGAGTCATTTTCTGGAAACGATGATTTGCTCTTTCTTATAAATATTGCCCTCTTGTTAGGTTATCATCATTCAATTATTTATTCATTAACAAACTACTGAAAACCTACAACAAGTTTTTATTATTTTTTTCAAGTTTCCAAAATACAGTGTCTTCTTTATTTTCACAGGAGATTTCACAGCCTCAGAGCCTTTATTCATTGCATATTATTGAAGTTATCATTTCTTCTTGGTGTTCACAATAGCATAAAAATACTGTAATTCTTTCAGATGTTTAATAATCACTCTAACTTTCTCTTACCATATTAATGTTGAGGAAAATATTGATTAATCATAGTTGCAAAGGCTGTCTTGGTATTTTCATGAAATTGATGTGAATATTTCAGTGTTTTAATGTAATACAGGCATTTCTCTTGCCTGTATTTTGAGAACTAGATACTCACTACATAAATGCCTGATGAATTTACTTAGACATGATTTTCTATTGTAATTATAATTAATAGTTATCATCATTGACCTATTTTGTGATAAATTATAATAATTAACATGCTTGTATTAAACAGCCTTGCATCTGTAGCACTGATATTCCTCATTTTTCATTTGTTATTCCCTTAAAATTGTTATGGGTACACTTTATGTAATGTTACTACTCACTTTGCGGTTTAAGTTCAGGATTGTGATCAGTTTGAGAATGTATTTTTGCAGTACACTAGCTATTTTTGCTTTGATACTCAGTGTATACTACACATGTTCTAATTCAGAATTTGCAATGAGAGAAGTGCACTCTAAGTTCCTGCAAAGACAATGTTGACTCAAAATAGTCACACCTTCAGTACCACAGGTCAATGGAATATTCTCCCTCCTTTAGCATACTCACTGCCTGATAGAGAAACCACAAACTACAACTCATGCTCCCACAGCCTGGACTATTGCTTCCCTCCTATTCCCCACCAATTCATCATAGCGCATCCCTTTTCTCCTACCTTATAATTTCCTGCTTTAGGGAAGACTCTCCTGCCTATCATGAAACAATAAACATGCTGAATGATGTTTTCTGTTTTGAATCAATTAACAATACCTAGGTATTCATAATACTGACACTTTGGCAGGCAGCATGTAAATTTTCATTGCATATGTCTTAATCTTAATTGTATCTGTTAATTTGTATCTGTATGATTTTGGGGTATTTTTAGTCAGGTCCATCAATACATATTTTGGCCAAGATATCTACTGATATAACACAATATATCCATATATCCTGGCTCCAGGACGTGGAACTAAACTCATTTTTATTTGATTTGTTCAATGTTGATAGGTTTCCTTTCTCTACCATTTTATCAATGTAATGCATTAATTTTTCTCTACTTAGAAGAATTTCCTAGGGAAGTATTCAGTAAAAACAAAAGCCACAGCAATCATCATTTATGAGAAAAGCACTAAGGTAGCCAAAAGGGGTGAGAAGCCTAGTGTGTTTATACTAACTGGAATCCCGTCTATGATGCCAGCCATAAGCTAAGGAAGTATTGTTGTAAAAATCATGCAACTATGCAATCCCAATCAAAATACCATCAACATACCTTACAGATCTAGAGAAAACACTCCTAAAATACATTTGGAAACAGGATAAAACCTAGAATAGCAAAGACAATTCTGGGCAACTAAGACAAGGCAGGAGGCATCTCAATTCCAGACTTCAAACTATACTACAAAGCTACAATGATAAAATCAGCATGGTACTGGCAAAGAAATAGACCTGAGGATCCGTGGAACAAATTAGAAGATGCAAACACAACTTCAAAGACACTCAGCCACCTGAAATTTGACAAAGGGGCTAAACATGTTTACTGCAAGAAGGATAGCCTCTTTAATAAATGGTGTTGGAAAAATTGGCTCTCCACATGCAGAAGACTGAAACTAGACTCATACCTATCACCATGCACTAAACTGAAGTCAAATGGATCAAAGTTCTAAATATTAAAACAGAAACATTAAATCTACTGGAAGACAAGGTAGGTAGAAGTCTTGGAGATGTAGAGGTGGGCAGAGAGTTCATGAACAAAACACAAACCACATACAAACACTTTAAGGAATCAACAACTTGGATCTCATATTATTGAAAAGTTTCTGCACTTAAAAAGAAATCACAGAGTGAAAAGAAAACTCACAGAATTAGAAAAAATTTTAACCAGCAACCCCTGAGACAAAGGACTTATATACGAAACATAGAAATAATTAAAAAACATCAGGTGCCCCAAAATCAAAGACCCTCCCCCAAAATGGGCATCTGAGATGAACACACAGTTCTCAAATGAGGACATAGAAATGGTGAATAAATCCATGAAAAAATGTTCACCATCACTGGTCATTAGAGAAATGCAAATTAAAACAGCATTGAGATTTCATCTCAATCCAGAAAGAATAGGTGCCATCAAAAAATCAACTGATAACAAATGTTGGTGCAGCTGTGGGGAAAAAGGAACACTTCTCCACTGTTGGTGGGAGTGTAGGTTGGTGCAACCACTATGGAAATCGGTATGGAGATTCCTCAGAAGACTTGAATGGGAAGCTCCATTCAACCCAGCTATTCCCCTCCTGGGTATTTTCCCAGAAAAACTGAAAAGGTCGTGTCACAGTGATATATGTGCACTCATGTTCATAGCAGCACAATTTGTAATAGCTAAATCTTGGAAACAACCAAGATGTCCATCAACCACAGAGTGGATGAAAAAGATGTGGTATTTTTATACAATGGAATATTACTCAGCTATAAAAATGATGATCTTGCCTTTATAGGCAAATGGAGGCAACTGGAGACTATCCTCCCAAGTGAAAGAAATAAGAATCATATTTATAAATATCACATTGTCCCTCTGATGTAAAAGTAATAAAAACTGTAGGAGTAATAAGATCTGAAATGTGTAATACCTATTTTTTTATTTTAAAGAGAATAAAACAAAAGAGGACAGAACAAAGCAGATCAGAACAGAACACCATAAGCAACACAACACTTTACAATAAGACAACTGGACATTAACAGTAGCTATCAAAATATCTCTTTCTCTGCTATAGTTGAGCACAGTTTCAAATACAATAATATCAAACATAACACATTAGTATAAAACCATTCAATTACAGGACATTCTGAACCAAATAACTATGATCAATGGCTACTATAATATTTCATTTTCAATAAAAAGATTTGTTTATACTATCACATATATTAAAATCCCAATAAGACACAACATGATAGAACCGATGGAAATAGCAGAGTAGAAGCATGATAGGACTTCTAAGGAAGACGAGAAATGTGTAATACCTACTGTAAAAAAGAAAGTGAAGGAAAGTGCTCTAAAGGATATAACTGCATGTATGTTTAAGTGTGTAACATAGATAATTATATTACTAAGTTTTTGTTGGTTCACTGAGAAGCATTCTGCTGTTGCACTCTCATTGTTTGCCCAATTTCTATGCTTTAATTTTGTGACTTGAACAACTATTTCTAAGATGACAATATGTAATTTATCAACTAGTGATTTCTCAGCATTTAAAAATTCTGTATTATTTCTACCCTTTTTCAGTTTTGATTTTTTTCTCTTTAAATAAAAAAAGAAAAAAGATTTAATTTGTCAGATATAAATGAGTCTGATTTATGAAAATTCTTCCAGAAAGGAACTCACTTGAATGTAAGTAGAATTACTTAACTATTAAAGGGCAAGATGGCTAGAAGGACTACTGGAGTTATTTCTTTCCATCACAAACACACATAAAATTTTGGTTAATGAGACATTAATAGCATCATGCACGGTTTTAACCATGAGAGTTTTCAGATGTGAATACTTGGGTGTAATGGGGTTTCCAAAGTCAAATCTTCTTTTACTTTCACACTGGTTTCGTTTCCCAAAGAAAACACCTAATGCACAAGAGCAGATTTTGGGTGCCTGTAAACTGTTTCCTCAGCACCTCAAAATGAAGAAGACTCCTCCCTAGGGTACTGATGAGGATGAGAACAAGGACAGAAATAACCAAAGTATTGTAAACCTACACTGAGGGATTCACAAATGGCAACATCTGAGTTATCAGTTCATAGAATTTTTTCATTTTAACAGCACTGTCTTTCTCAAGTATAAGAGAGACACTAATATTTTTAAAGAATGAAAGAAGCAAACTATTTTTGTGTAGAATGGTGTGAAGGAATTTTTGCACACAGCTATCTGATATCACACATAGAATAGCTTGGCAGTAGAATGCTGGGACCTAGGACCTAGGACCTTTGACAATCTAAGCACCTATTTGCTTTCCCTCTCTCTTTGGGAAGTGATCCCCTTTTTATTGTGTTCTACCCCTTTGGCAGTTCCTAGCAATCAAAGGGGAAAGATAGGGCGACATCTGCTGTAGTCATTGTCAGAAGGATTCCTGATATCAGAGATGATAAAAATATAGAAGTTCCACTGTGGTTAGTACTCATTCTTTTCTTCCTGTTTTTTTTTTTTTTAACACACATTGCTGTATCATTCAAGATAACACTGAAATTGCTATGTAACCTATTCTGATCTCAAACTCCTGGGAATCCTCCTGCCTCAGTTCACAAGTGCTACCATACATATCTTAGTACTGATCTTGTTCTTGTCCCACATTGTAAACTGTCCTTCAAAGCTGTTCATACTGTCCTCTGATCCTTTAAATATTCATAATACCAGCAGTAGAAATCAACCCAGGGTTTGACCATTATTCCTCAGGGAATTGGACTATTTGGTTTTAAAATTTATTTTCATTAGTTTATGTTTCTGCAACATAATGGTTACCTCCCATTCATTCTGAGGAGTTTGTAACTGTGCATAAGACTTCTTGATTCTATTTTCATCCCTTATCTCTCCCTCCATCTCTTGGTTCCAAAACCCTTTGCAAAAGATCTAGCTCCCTGTTTCCTGTAAAAACAGGAAAAAATAAAATAAATCTTTATTTTATTTATATACTAGCCTTTGTATACTATTAAGAGAAACCATGTGAAAACATTTAATGTTCCTCTAACAAATATAGTCTCAAGCTCTAGATGGAAAACTTTTTGATGCTTGGGAAGCAAACTAAAGGAATGATGGATCAGAGACAAAGACTTGTAATATGGATTAAACAGATAATGTGTGATTTTCCTGTGTTTAATAGGGGTTAGATATATATTATAAGGCTAAACAGCAAGTCAGATATTTTTAGAACCAGTGATATGTGATTCAGTTTCATGCTTTTAAAATATAGTTTTCTATGATCCAAAATTGTCATATTATTTTCTCTACAAAGTGACATTTTGTTTTTGTCTATGTGCAAATATATGCATGTTTTTGGAGAGCATCAACTGAATCTTTCATTTTATATTCCCTGAATCCTGTCTCTATCTTGACACAGGAAGAATTAAAAATTAAAATTCTCTCTCTCTCTCTTTTTTTTTTTTTTGGTACTGAGGATCCAACTCACAACCTCACACTTGCAAGGCAGGCACTTAAACTGTTGAGCTAAATCCCCGATAAAAATAAAAATTCTTCTTAAACACGGATTAGGCTCTTACTCAGATCTCAGTAAGTCAGCATAATATCTATGGCTTCGACAGTCCAGTGCTTTCCAGTGTGTGGCTTACCTTTATTTAGCAGCAGCTAGTACAATTTATTATTCCAAGATCATAGCAAGTATTTTCATGGGTATTAAAAATAGTAAAATATGCAAAAAAATGGGTGTTACTGTAAATGAACCTAGATCTATTTAAGCATTTTCATCATTTCACACTCCTGTGCCTATTTCAATTTTATCCACCAATAAATTTTTTTTAAAAAGAGGGTTTTATTTGAAGAAGAAAACATGAAGTGCCTAAATATTTAAGTTCCACATTTCCTTTAGATCCACACATGTGGAGACGGCTGACAGTTTCCATATTTACATCAAGCTGTATGAAAAGAGGGAGTGTCCAGATTCACACAGTTTGTGCATTTAGTAATGAGTCAATGGTACAGGTCTAAAATGTTAACTTCGTCACTCTCATTATAATTTCCATTCTTCTCTAATGGATTTAAATGAAAGTATTTGTTATGTAATATATATGCACCAAATACAAGTGTACCCAAATAAATAAAGTAAATATCAATGAACATAAAAAGTAAAATAAATGATCACAAGCCAACATGCCCCAACAGCACTGGGGATGTTGGTAGAAGGTACCTCAGCCTAACACAATCCAACAGGACTCAGGATGTTGCTGGGAGCCACTTTGTAAACCCAAATATTGAGTTCCATCATCCAAGTATTGTAAGAAACTAGAAAGTATCTTTCTAGTTTTCCTCATAATCCAATATATATATCCAATATATACCCAATATATATATCCAATTGAGATGTCATTGGAATTCTAGCAAGTTAATTCCAATCTACCACCACCCATGCAACCCACAGTGAGAGTAAAACACTAAGCCATATTCCAAGTTAAGGGCAGTCAAGAGGTCCTAAGTCCAATCACTGTGAGGACATGTGGACAAAGGCCTCGATGCTAGGCCTCGCCCAGAATTTATTATCTTGTGAAGAAGGCAGGTGGCTCAGGAATGAGGGACAGTGAGTAGTGGGGGAGATTACGTAAGTAACTTGAGCTGGCCAGCCAGGTACAAGATTGACATCTCTATAAATTGCAGAGATAAAGATATGTAGAAGAATCAATTTACATAATCCAATTCAGTAGCAATGGAATTGTTTTGGAGGGCTATGGTTTGGGTTCTGATATGCAAACTCTTGTGCCCTAGTGAGTCATAGCTTCTTTATCTTGAGGATCCTACCGAGTTGACATTCCAGAAGCTATTGGCTCTAACATCTCGAGTGTTCATATCCTGTACTTATCTGTATTGTATGGAGAAAACTATGCCAGGAAACAGGACTGTCCACTGGCTATAGAAATTGCATGTTAGCACCTCAGCTAGCCTTATTTGCAATGCTTAGAGCCAATTGAAGTGAGAAGGAAATACCCTGGCCAGAGTTTTATATATCAGTATAAGGAAATGAGTCTTCAAATAATCAAAGTCACAGTAATTGTTTTGGATTCAAAGAGAGTCACTGGAGTTGTGTCTCACAAGCCATCCCAGCCCAGCTCAACTGACAGCATCACCCCAGGCAATGGGGGGAGGTTGCGCCAGCGCAGTGTGACCAAGTGTGGCCCAGTATTACCTGGGGCACCAGGGGGAGCTGCTCCAGCCTAGTGCAACCAAGCATCACCCCAAGTGCCAGCATGACTGGCCCAGCCCAGCATAATCCAGCAGTGCCTGGGGCAATGTGGGCAGTGACCAGCAGCAACAGGACACTGTTTCCTGAGGGGCCCCACTGAGCTAACAAGTTAAAAAAATCTACAAAGAGGAAACTCATTGTATACAAGTTCCTTGTATATACTGGACTTTATTATAGTACTACTATATAGCGCTAGCTCCTAGGGTTAAAGGTGCCAAGTTGTAGCCACAGGTGGCCAGTTGCTAGGCTGTGATGGATGTCATTGTTATTGCTAACTGTACTACTTTGGCCAACATGTCATACATCTTATAATCAGTTTCTATACTACCAATGACAACACTGTGATTGTCTGGGTTTCTAACCATCACCACAGTCCAGTTGGAAGGGATAGAGTGCAGAGCCAAATAGATTGCACCCTACCATCCTTAATAAATCAGAAAGGTAAATTCTTGGGATAGACACAAAAACAAGAACGAGTTACACTAGACTTCTCAGAGGAATAGACATTTCCTAGGGAAGCTGCAATACTAGTGATCAAGCTACCTACCATAAGAAATCTGCAAGCACTGCTGGACACGAAGGTACATGCCTGTAATCCTAGCACTCAGGAGGCTGAGGCAGGTTGATCGTTGTGATTTCAAGACCAGCCTGGGCTACAAAGTGAGCTCAATGCCAGCCTAACCTGTATAGTGAGATCCTGTCTCAAAAAGGCAAAAAGAAACAGATGGATGGAAAGAAAAGAAGAGAAGAAAAAAGAAAAGAAAAAGGAAATCTGTAAGCACAAATTGGAAAATGAAAAGAGAGAGAGAGACAGAGAGATGGAGAGAGAGAGAGAGAGAATGACAAGATACAGAAGCAAATTCCAACCCCAGGTCTCTTGCCAAACTAGGAAGATTCCAGAGCAAAATGAGACAGAAGAAATCAGAAGTCACATGCTGGAACTTTCTGAAACAGTAATAGTGGAAGTAAAAAACAAAAATGGAGGTGGCTATAAAAAATCTCTCAGATTAAAAAAATGATCAAAATGAAGGACATGCCCAATAAATCTAGAATAGTCACAGATTAAAAAATACATGAGCTTCGGAAAATTATGAAACTCTGAAATTTCAACATGAGAAAAAAATGGAAGCCGGGAAACAGATACAAACAAATATTCAGATCAAACAATCCAACAGCTGGAAGATGAAGAAAAAAAGAACATCAGTAACAAAGCTGGAGACAGTGCAAATTCTACTATAAAAATCTCTTTACAGAAGTAGTGGTAGAAAACTTATGAAACATGGACAAAAATTTCACATAGAAATAAGAGAAGCATATAGAACTCCAGTTAGCCATGATCAAAATAAATCTACACTAAGGGATATAATAAGCAAGATTTCAGAAATTCAGCATAAGAACAAAATACTAAAAGTAGTTAGACAAAAGAACTAATCATGGATAAAGAAAAATCAATTAGAATTATAGCAGATTTCTTAACAAAATCTCAAGTCAAGGAAAGCTTGGAGTGAAGTATCTCAAGCTATAAAACAAAACAACCTCCAACTCAGATGGATTTACCCTGCAAAAATGTCTTTCCAAATCAATGGAGAAATAAATTATTATTGAAAAACAGCAAATGAGATTCATTACCACCAAACCAGCTATTTATTATAAAGTATATTCTAGAAAATGGTAAGGAAAATGTTGTAGTCATGGGATCACAAGGAAAATGATTACAATACAAGACACATACTTTTTAGTATTATTTATAGTAGTCATCAAAGACATCACATACAAAGAAAGTAGAGGAAACATGCCCCAAAACTAAAGACCTAGAGAATCCAAGTGAATGCCTAGATCTCATAGCAATGTCCTGCATGAGTCCAGCTGAAGACCTAGAGACCATGACAATATCCGCACAAGTCCAACTGGAGGCTTAGAGCCCACAACAATGACTACTCCAAGTCTGTTTCATGGATCTGTGCTGGGAAGGCCCAAAGGTCAGCGGTGGAAACTGGAAAGTCTATGCCAACAGGGAAAAGGATCTGTGCCAGCAACCTGAGGGTTCTGAACTGAAGCCAAGAAGAAACACTCAAAATAACAAGGGGTCCCCACAAAAGTACTACAGTCATCCTCAGGGATGACAAGGTCCCAAGCTCCTCCAACAATGAGAACAGCCAAGTTCATATCAGGAAGCCAGCATGGCAAGCTTCTCCTGGAGGTTTGGTGGCATACGTCATCCCTTGTGAATCCAAGAAGCAATGCTCAATGTACGGACCAGAGTTCTCCCAAGCTGAACCACAGCCATTCTCAGCAACATAGTTCCAAGGTCCTTTGATGATAGTAGCCAAGCTCATATCACGGAAGCCAGCATGCCAAGCTCCTCCAGGAGAACCAAGAACTCCAAAAGAACCAACAGCTTCAAATAATAACACTGCAGGTTTCAATTTTATGCTGGCAACAATCCTTAGTGGGCAATCAACATTCAGCACCACACTGATTCAGTTCAGCTGGTGTTTAAGTTGACCATCAGTTTTCAGTTCACTGCAGAAGACCACACTTCCAACAACAACAATAGAAAGAAGCCATAAGGCAGGGAAGGCAATTAAAAAGAAAGGAAATACAGAATACCTTACAATAGGAAAATTATATGGCAAGGAAAAGCCAGTAGAAATCAGTTATAACCAACAATTTAAATGGTCTCAATTCACAATCAAAAGAAACAGACTGGAATGATGGAACAGGAAGCAAGATCCAACAATATGATTCATATAAGAAACACATTTTAGTGAAAAAGAGGCTCATAGACTGAAAGTCAAATTGGTAAAGAATATCCATGCAACAGAAACACAGAAAATGCCAGGGTAGCTTTTCTAATTGCAAACAATGTGAATTTCAAGCCAAGACTGATCAAAAGAAACAAAGAAAATCACTACTACTAGTAAGAGACAACTACAAAGAAAGCTAACAATCAAGTATATATGAAGCAAATACTGGTGCAACCAACAAAAACAAATATTAATGGATACAGAAAATGAAATAAGCACTAATACAGTTCTAATGGGGACCACAATCACAACTGTCACAAACAGACAGATCAACTACTCAAGAAATCAACAACGAGATATCAGAACCAAACCAAACCTGTAAACAAATGGACTTAGTAGATGTATACAGAGTGTTCCACCCCACAACATCAGAATACGCATTATCAGATATGCACAGGACACTTGAGAAAACAGATCACACATTAATCCATAGAACATGCTTAAGTAAATGCAAAGAAAGTAAAATTATCCCATAAATTGTGAGACCATATTGCGGTGAAATTGCAAGTTAGTGGCAAAAGAAACACAAAAAATTCCACAAAGATATGGAAATAACACCTCATGAACAATTAACGGGGCACAGATGAAATTCAAGAAGAAATTAAAAAGCATCTCCAATTAACTGATAATTGTTTGGTCCTCCAGTGTGAGAACAGGAAATAGAAAGAGACCTTTATGGTGGGCCCAGAAGGGCTGCTGAAGAGACACAAGCACCCTCGGGAAGAAACAGAGAGAGAAAAAAACCAGGCTTTTATTTGGTTTTGACAGGGGGTGGAGTTGAAGGGGCGGGCAGAATGACATATGGACAGCTGATTGGAGGGGTGTTGGCGTGCTTCAAAAGCAGGAAGTCTGACTTTTGAGTTCACCAGAAGAAAGCTGAAGGCAGAGCTGAAGGGAGTCACTCTCCAGTGCCATGTTAACTCGCACATGGGTAAAAACCCTCAATTATGCCAATATCACCTACCAGAATATATGGGACACCATGAATGCAGGCCTAACAGACAAATGTACAACAGTAAATTCTCATATCAGAAAAACAGGGTGAGTGTAAATAAAAAATCTCAAACTACTAGAAAATGAAGAATCAGTGAAGCACAAAGCTTATACAAGAGAGGTAATTATAAGGATGAGAACAGAAATCAGTGCAATTGAGACTAAGAAAATAATACAAAGAATCAATGAGTCAAAGAGTTGATTCTTTGAAAGATTAAATAAAATTGATAAACCCTGAGATGTTATTATCCAAAAAAAGAAAGAAAACACTCAAATACATGCAATTATGAACAAAAAGATTAAAATCAAAACAAACTCTGAAGAAATCTAGAAGATCACCAATACCTACTTTGAGAACCTGTACTCTAAAATGGAAAACCCAGAAGAAAAGGACAGATTCTTAGATACATATGAATTAATAAACTTGAATCAGGAAGTCATGAAAATTGTAAATAACCCAATATGACTCAATGAAATAGAAAATGTAATTAAAAACTTGCCAACAAACAAAAGCAGAGCTGAATTCTACAAGAAATTTAAAGATATAATGCCATCATTCCTTAAACTCTCATGTAAGTGAAAGGCAATACTCATGAAGTTATTTCTGGAAGCAAGAGAACTTGCTTCCAAACCAAAAAGAGAACTATAAATCCATCTCCATAATGAATGTCTTGAACAAGATACTGGCAAGCAGAATGTACCAAATCATCAAGAAGATTATTCCTCGTGATTGAGTAGCATTCATCACAGGGATGCAAGGATGATTCAACATATCCAAATCAATAAATGCAGTATACTCTATCAATAGAGCCAAAGACAAAAATCACATGATCACTTCAACAGATGCAGAAAAAGCATTTGAAAAAACCAATACCCATTCATGATAAAATTCCTACACCAAATTGGAGCAGATTTTATCTCAATTTGATAAAAGCCATCTATTACACACTAATGGCCAACATAATAGTAAATGGCCCAAAAGTACCAGTTTTCACTCTAAAATCACGAACAAGGCAAGGGGGGAAATTAACACCACTTCAATTCAAAACACTGGCCAGAGCAATTAGAGAAAAGAAAGAAATAAAAGGAATAAAGATAGGAGAGAAAGAACTTAAATTACCATTATTTGCAGATGATGACTCTACATAGAAAATTGTGGAGGACAACCTGGACAACTCTTTTTGAAAGAAGAGCAGTTATCTCCATTTCAGCTAATCCTGGCCCCATTTCCATATATTGATATGTCCAGAACTGGATAGAACTTTTCCTTATCCCTTCAGTTGGCTTTAAGCAATCCAAATCCAGCTAGCTGACATGCTGATGTATAGTCTTTGAAGCAAATCAGTGTTACCCTGCCCTGTAACTCCCCCAAAATCATGTGTGAGTGGGGCAGGAGGAAGAGTAATGCTCAGGCTTCAGGGATAGAGCCTGAAGAAAAGAGGCTATGACTTCTCAGGGCATAAAAGATTCCATATCAGAGCTGAAGCATTGACTTCAACGCATTAAATACTACTGCTATCTGTGTTACATAGACTCCTCTTTCTGCATATCTCTCTCTGCATACTACAGAGCTCTACCTAGGCCAATTCATAACACTCATGTTTTTTCTGCCATTCTTACAGTCACTCATTCCCAAGCCACTCCCATCTTTGCGAGTGACTAAATCCTGAGTTAACCCCTTGGGGAGGCCTTTGTTTTGGTTAATCACCACCTAGCTGGACTTAGGTCCCCCTTGGCTCCCCACAACTAAAGATATGCTTTAATGTTTTTCTTCTCACTGTGGGTTACACTGGAAGTGGTAGATTGGCATTAACTTGCTAGAATTTCAGTAACTTTTCCATGGTATTACAAATATAAACTTCTTGGACCACAACCAGGTCTGGGAATGGCTCTCTATAGAAAATGCCAAAAACTCCACCAAAAGAGTTCTAGATTTAATAACCAAATTCAGTCACACATCTTGATACAAAGTCAATATTCAAAAATCAATAGGATTCCTATTCACTGTGAAAAATTAGAGAAACGACCACCTTTACAATACCATCCATGAAACTGAAATATTTAGGAATCAATCTAACAAAGGAAGTAAAACATTTCTACATTGAAAAGTACAGTCCTCTGAAGAAGTAAAATCAAGTGGATATCAGTAAATAGAAATATATCCCTTGCTCTTGGGTAAGAATCACCAATATTAGCAAAAATGGCCATACTGAGAAAGTACTTAAACAGATCTAATGGAATTCCAATCAAAATACAATCAGCAAAGTTCGCAGAAATCCTAAAATTCATTTGGAACCAGAAGAGATCTAGAAAAGCAAAAACAATTCCAAACAACAAAGCCAAAGCAGGGGGCATCACAATCCCTGATTTGAAATTAGGAGAACAGAGTCTTGTAAGCATCACCTCCTATCTTCCCTTCCTCTCCAGTTACCTGGGCACGTTACGCTGGGCCTCATGTGTCCAGGAGGGGGCGACACGGGGACCCCTATCCTTTTTGTCAGAGGGCTCGGAGAGGAGTATTGTGCTAGGAAGTTCAAGTGGACTGTATTTGGAGAGACCCTGGAAGCTGAGTGGTCCCCGAGGCCTCTACTCTTGCGCCCGCACAGCTGTAGGTCTGCTCGGTGCCGGCCGCGGGTCCACGCTGCCCAGAGCCCGGTCAGGATGGGTGCCCTCGGCTGCTCAGGCAGGGCTGCCTCGTCCCGGGGTCAAGCGCGGGGAAGCTGCAGCCCTTGCCGGTTGGTGAGCGAGGCTCCGCGCTTCCCCTCGCAGGCAGTTCCCTCGGGGGTCCTGAGGGCCAAGCTGGCACCTAAAGGGGGCTGAGGAGCAGGAAGCTTTGCCCGGTGGCGCGCAGGCGCGGGGATGGAGCAGTGCGGAGGGGCCGTTGCGCCCGCAGTCGCCGGCAGCGAGGGAGTGTCGGCCTAAAACCCCGGGCACCAGAAGGAGCAGCTGCCGCTCCGCGCTCCTCTGCAGCGGCTCAGTCTCCTTGTCAGACTCAGCTCCGAGCTACACCCGGGAGCCGACGCGGCGCATCCAGTTCAGACCTCGGTCCCGGGAATGTGTGCAGGTACCTAGCTGTGAAGGGACCGCGCGGCCTGGCTAGCACGGAGGAGCAGTAACATGCTGGGACTCCGGCACAGAGAGGGTGGCGTCAGCGACAGCGGTCCGCCTGTGTCATGCCCCGCCCCCCCGGCCCAGGTACTAGATGGCTGGCCCTCGTCCCCGCCCTCCGGTGACTTCCAGCGACCGCACTGTGGCTCTGACCAGAGGGCAGCGAGCATGGGTAGTGCCCCCTCCTATGCTCTGCCTCTCTGAAGAAGCCACGGCACTAACATCCTGACCTCCCCGAGCCTGATACCATGCTGAACAGCCAGTCATTTTAAGCTTACTCGTCTCCACCATTTTCTGAGAAGCCACAGCTGTCCATCAAGGCCGCCAAGACCGCTGAGTTGTCCGGCAGGCCCCGCCCTGACGAGGAAGATGTCTACCCTGAGCCCAGTAGGCTTCAATTCCATCACAGCCTAGGAGCAGAATTTGGACCAATCACTAGCGACAATACAGAAGCTTTGCATCGTGTGGACCAATTAGGACAGCTGTATTGTTTAGCTTGTGTTTGGGGCCAATCAACACACAAATTTCGATGAAATGTGACCAATCACACATCTGCAGTGGCCACGTTAGATGGAAATGAACAACCTGTAGGAATGGACAGTCAGATCTTTACACTGGCAGGGGCCTTGGCACAGGCCATGCTGGCAGCCCCTGCTCTCGCAATAGAAGGGCGACAGGTTCTTACTAACACCTCTGTACAGTGAGAGTGGGCCAGTCTCATGGACACCTGGGACATACCTGCCCCACACTGTGTCCTTGATCAACGTCTCTGGTTGGATGGGCATCCACAAGAGGAGGCCAGGCCTCGGCAGATGACCCAGGAATCTCAGAAGCAGTCGGCAACCCCTGGCTCCAGCGATATGGAGGGGCAGAGCCGAGCCGGCCACCTTGAGCTCTCCGTGGGACACTTGTCTGTGTGTGGTGAGTCAGGCCAAGAGGGCTAAGTGGGGTCCTGGTCCCGCAGCTGGGGGAAGTCCCGCCCCTAGGCCTTTCTGAGGCAGTGCCCCTATACCGCTGCTCAGTGTCTCCCCGGAACTTCAGAAAGGCCCTCACAGAGGCCCAGGAGTTGCAAGGCTGGGTGAATACCCGCCTGTGCCCCTAGCGGAACGCAACCTGACCCACCTATGTGTCATGGGTCTGTCATGAAGTCAGGGCTTACCTGGACTGCTCATGGCTTCTCACTGTGTGTGTCTCTCTCCGTTCATCAAAGTGGCTGTGTGTCAGTCTCACAACATATGGTGATTCTCCTACAGTCTGAGGGTCAGATTTCTGACCAGGTTCTCAGGCCAATACCTTGTTTTTTTTCAGCAGCTTGAGGAGCCCATACCTCCCTTGGCTGGTGGCCCTTCCAGCAGCCAAGCAGCAGCATAATGTCTTTCTTGCTTTCTGACCTCTTGCCCTTATGATGACAATTTTATACTCAGGATCATCACCGTCTCAAGGAGATCTGCCTAGCCACTCCTGCCATGTCCCTCTGGCCCTCTAAAGTTGTACTCATGAGATTCCACCAGGTACCAGTACATGGATATCCTGGGGTGTCCTCCTGCCTTGCCCTGCTCCCCTTCCCCTCTGTCATCCTACAGTGGCCATGACTCCTCACGATGTTCCCGCTGCTCAATGCCCCAGTGGCCAGCTTGCACAGCCCCTGAGGTATTGAGACTAAAACCTAAGTTCTTCCCTAATAGCTACCATGAGCAGGCACAGCGGCCAGTGTAACAGGGCTGCAGGAGTCCATCCTTTCCCAGTGACTACTTCCTGGTATAGCCTCTGAGTCTGGCTTCCTACCAGTTATTGAGAAGCTCTGTGTACCAAGGCAACAGCGTCCCTGCCAGAACACACATGGCTTCTTGGACACCTAAGTTCTGGCAACTGTCAGGGACCTGCAGTGACACAGTGAACCGTGCTGGACAGCTCCTCAGGACCTTCTCCACTGGGGCCTGATGACAAAGGTCATCTAACCCAGCCCTGCCAAACCTAAGTTTGGCCTTGGCCCCCACTCATTGGCACAGTGTTCTCACTGGCCCAGGGCTGTTCTTAGCTGAGCTATGTAACTTTGGTGGGTAAGTGGTCTCGGGCTTGGCAGAAAGACACAGTCTGCTGCTTTCTGGGAGGCAGCATCTGGGGCCAGGGAAGGGCATGCTCTTTAGAAATGAATCATTTGAGATATTATAGTAGCCATTGATCATTCTCTGTTATTCGGTTCAGAATGTCCTGTAATTCTTTCATTCTTTTGAATGGTTTTATACTATTTTGTTATGTTTGATATTGTATTTGAAACTGTGCTCAACTATAGCAGAGAAAGAGATATTTTGATAGCTACTGTTAATGTCTGGCTGTCTTATTGTAAAGTGCTGTGTTGCTTATGTTGTTCTGTTCTGATCTGCTTTGTTCTGCCCTCTTTTGTTTTATTCTCTTTAAAATAAAAAATAAAGAAATGAGTCGTAGATGTATCCAAGTTGAGAAGCCAAGCTACTCCTGGACCCATCTCTGCCCTCGCTTTGTCTTTGAAATTATATAGACATCATATAGCTCTGAGCATAGTGAGCATAGAATTATCCTAAGCAAACAGCAGCTGGCAGGATTTTGCCTAACCTGAGGCACAAGTAGTCAACTACACAGAATATCAGTGAGGGTTTAGTATGCTAGACAACCTCAACGTTTATTCCTTACCAGAGATACCAGTTAAAGGTTGAATCAGAGCCCAGCAGTGGATGTCAGAAAATGAGGAGTTACCTATGCTGCCTGGGAGCATGTTCAGGGCAGCCGGGGTGTTATCAGTGGGTCTGGTGTAGCAATGTTTTCCAGGCTGTTATTTTCCCAATGACTCAGGACAGTCAGCAGATGTGAAAGATTACCATTTATTTTAAGGTGGAAATCAAAAGAGAAGAAGCTCTAAAGAAGCACTCAGGGAGAAAGTGTGCTTTGAAAGAAAGAAGATTATATCCTGCACTTGGCATGGATGGCCTTGAGAACCAGAGGCTGGTGGCTCCAAAGCCCTTGCTTCCGTCCTCCAGAGTCTTGTTACTCATCTGATCCAGGCAGTCCGACTTGACTAGGTGCCACAAAATTGACATCAGGTAGCAGGCTGAGAGTGTGTTGTCATGTCAGATTAGTACCAGCTGCAGGGTTTGGTCTGACTCTGAGTCCCCACCTGAGCCTCCTACTGACCTTGTTCTCTTGTCCTTTGCCAAAGGTGGCAATGGTGCCCATACTGCACTGCTCAAGTCTGGGGCCAGAAATAAGAACCACCAAATGCAGACCCTGCCATGTGATTCACTAGCAGCCCTGTAGCAAAGCACATAGAGTGGCTGCTAGTCCATAGGTCACCAGTCATTTCTTACCAATGACAGGAAGTCACTCATTTACCTTTGCTTCCGGGTTGTTTTGTTTGGTTTTGTTTTGGTATTGGGCATTGCTCTTGCCAAGCAGGGGCTGTGGTGATGAGCTGCATCCATGTTCTGGCTTTGTATTTGAAATCACAGCTTCTTATTGACTGGGCAAAATCCTGCTACAACTGTGGTGACCCAGAGAAGCCTGCAGCTTGTGTGGGCACAACCAGGGACAGAATGAGAGCAGAATTGTTTGTCCCAGTGAGTCCAGGAGAAAACTAAAGACAGGGTACTGCCACTGGAGAGTTTCCAAGGTCCATGAGCTGTGACAAGATTGTGGGCCTTTGGGCTGTGTCCTATGCTCCTTCTGGCTTTTGGTATGCACTGCGGGTGTGCTAATGTATCACAAATCCACCTTGCTAGTGATTGGGGAGGGTCTCTTAGTTTTGCTTGTGATTATACAGCCCCCCCGCCCACACAGCCCCTTATTTGTGCCCTTCTGAGGCCTCCTCAGCCCCAAGGCTAAGTTCTCCCAGTACCTCCTCTGCTCCAGCTCACTGCACACGTTCCACCATTTGTATTTCCATTTAAATTGTAGAATCAGCTTACTAGTGCTTGTGTGTGCACACTCATACACACATACGCACACACACACACAGACACACACATACAGAAACAGAATATTCTGGAATTTTCTTCCAAATGGCTTGGAATGCATAGATAATATAGGAGACAATTTACTCCTTTTAAAATGCTGAACCTTCACTCACCTGCTAAGTTCTAGCCCTCCATTCTTTTTTTTATTAAATAATTTTATTTAAAGAGAAACAAAACAGAATAAAGGGTAGCAACAATACAGTATTCCAAGGAAAAAAGGAAAAGAACAACAACAAAAAAAACCTAAGAAATTATTACTTGACAAATTACATACTGACTTCTTGGAAACAGTTGTTCAAATTACAAAGTTAAAACATGCAAAGTAGACATTCAAACAGTGAGACTGTTAACAGTTCTGCTCCACGATCTGTCAAAAACAGCAATATGGTCATCCATCTTACTCACTCAAATATACATGCAATTATATCAAAAGGGTAAAATTAAACACAACAAAGCAGAGCAAAGCGGATCACAAGAAAGCAATGTAAGAGACAAAAATTTCAAAACTAGACAATCGGAGATATTCACTCTCTATCATATTGACTCTTGTTTTCTTCCAAATAGTTGCCCATATTGTCACATACAGGGAATTCACATGAAACAACATAGTATGGAATTGATCTGAGCAGGATGAGGAGTAGGCCTCCATTCTTTTAGGTCACCATCAATTGCTCTCAGGAATCCTTTGTGTATTCTCAGGAGTATCACAAATCATGCTTTTCTTTCTTCCTGAGGCTGAGTCTTGATATATAGTTGAGGCAGGTCTTGAACACACTATGTAATCCAGTCTGGCCTTATTTCTCAGACTGCCAAGCATTGAAATGACAGGTATGCTCCACCATACCTGGCCCAATCATGCATTTGATGAGTAACAGCCTAAAGACCTCTGGAGTTGGTTTTTGTTTCTATCCCTATGGTGGTCTCTATGATCCTCTATCAGTACTGTGGTCTCTGACTGTGTCATGAGTGGGATACCCCTGGTAGATGTAGTAAACTTAGCATATGAAAAGTTGCAGGAGGAAGACAGGAGTGGGTTGGGGCCCTCATCAGGGTGAAAAGTTAGGGAGGCATCAATGTTGGAGGGCAAAGTGTCTGGGCAAAGTGTCTAAGCATTTTTGAAGGGCTATGGATACTGAGTAGTTGAAAACAAGACAAAAGAACTGTGTCTCTTGCAGGAGCCAAGCTGAGATCACATCCTGAGAAACCAGAACTGAACAAGCAGATGGAAGAAAGTTGGGAAAATTGGAGGACGAAAATTCCACAGAATGCCTAAGGTCTTGGTAGAGTGAGTGGAAACCAAAAATGTGGAGGAAAGTTGGATGAGAAACTTCAGGGGAAACTGAAGATGTCTCATGTCCTCCAGCCTTCCAGGAACAACATGAGCCAAGCAGAGTGGTCAGAAAGAAAAGGGATTCCACAGAGGAATCAGGCACCTGGCAAAGTACCTCCTCTGTGTAGACACCAAGCAGAATCATGTCACCTGGAAGCACAACTCTAGGAGAAGGAACAGACAAGAGTAGTGCCCTGGCCCTGTTTCCAAAACTAGAACTTGGAATTGCACTCACCACAAAGGCCTTACAGGTAAGTGCATACATAGAGAAAATCACTTGGTGGCAGAAGGTGGAAACTGCACCTTCAGCAGTGCTGCTCTAACTTAGGAAAGGGCAGAATAGGAAACTCAGGCTTCTGAACTAGTGAGACTGTACTGTGCTTCTCCACTTGCAGCAGGTGAATATTTGCACTCAACATCTTTCACATAGTAATTCCTCAGTTTTTCTTACCCTGTGTTAAATTTTGGAAGTTTAGACATTAGAACGAGTTTCTAAGAAACCAAAGTGAGGAGAGGGAGAACGGAAGCAGTTTCAACACTGCATGGCATTATCCCTGTACTGGGAATGGGTGGCAGCATGGAATCTGCTGGACAGGACAGAGACACTATACTTTATGAAAAGGAGACCCAGCAGATGAGACCCTGTGTGCAGTCTTGTTTTGGCAGAGCTTGCAGGTGGACATCACCGGGGGTGTGTGTGTGTATGATGCTGCTCTCTTGGGAGGCGATGGTTTGCTCCTGGAGAAGGAGGCTGTCTGTGACAGGACACATGGGCAGAAACATCCTTGTAATGATGCGAGGATTCCAGCCACATTGCTGCTTTCGGTGAGTGTGTCCTGTTCTTATCCTTGAGGCTTGGGCCTGAGCTGGAAAATGTTGCATCAAGAGGCACAGAAGTTGTGACCCCAGCATTCCCAGAGCTCTCAGACAGGGAAACCAGGAAGGGATGAGGAGGAATGGAACAAGGAGGCTGCTGCTGGGTGGGTTGCATCCACATTTGTGTTGATTCTCCATCTTGTTTCTCAGCAGCTGCATCACCTGTCTGAAGGTAGTGACTGTCACTTCTGAGAGCATCAGCACCTCCTTGACTCTGGGTTGGCTGAAAGCCATTCTCTCTGCACAGGTCTGAGGGTGAAGATGACCACATTAGTGTCTCCTGACTGTGTTCCCTTCAGCTGTAGAGATGAAAAGGCGAGGTCAGTGAGTGACAGATTCGTCCTTATCATGTGATCCTGATGTTCTTGGCTCTGTTTGAGAAGTAGAGCTTTTCAATGTCACTGTTCTTTCCCCACGTGAAGGCGAGTTACATACTGGCCATGTTCCTTAAACTGTAATACTTGTTTTATCCTCAATTTGAAATACAACAGGGGGAGCTGGGGATTTAGCTCAGCACCATAAGTGCCTGCCTTGCAAGTTCACGGTCGTGAGTTTGGTCCCCAGTACCAAAAAATAAAATAAAAAGAAATACACCAGGGTAGAAAATTTAAACCCTAAACAACGGGGCCATAATTTGTGTGTATCACTTCCAGACAGCTTGACACTTGTGGTGAGGGCATGACTCTCCCATGGGAGTCAGTACTGCTTCTCCTCACTGCAGTAAAGCTAATGGATGGTACCGTTATGCATGTACCACTGCAGGTTTAGGCCAGTGGGAGCATGCAAAGGCAGTGTTTATATTTGTAGTAGAAATGTTAAGAAAAACCATATAGACATAACCTATACAGCCTGAAGAATTCAAGGCTGGACCTTTAATCTCTATCAGGGTCAAGAAGGCGCAAAGAAGGTGACACAGGCAGGGTCTAGTGCAGAAGAGCGTCTGTGTTGGTGTACAGAGAGTGCATTGGTGGCCTTCAGCAGTGCTAGTGACTTCTGGAGAAACCATCGTCTCCAGATGTCCCTGACGATGGCCCAAGATACCAGATGACTAATAGGACACTCACTTTTGTTGACCTTCCATAAAAGTGAGCCTTGTACTGCACACTCTGCCTAGAAACATGGCTGTGACTCCAGGGAAAGAAAGAAAGCATCACAGTGTGGGAGTGGAAAAACCATAACCATGTATACAATGAGCACACGATGATAAAGGGGCTTTTGAATGGAAAAGTATCTGGCTTAGATCAACACTGTATAGAACCTTGGAATAGGGTGTGTAGTAAAAAGTAGGGTGTGTAGAACCCACCATACCCTAAATATTAGCCTAGAGTCTTCAATCCCTTGTATTAAATTTCTCCTACTTTTTTCTGAAACCCTACTTTTCTCATGGAAGCCACAGATTCCTTCAGAGTCGGAAATCATCTGAAAGCTACTGGCATCCCGTCACGTAATTGGAGGATGGTGTGGGGTGAAGGAGGCCCCTTTCTCAGTGTTGTTCCAGTCCTCCTTTTTTCATTTGGACATGGATGCTCTGTGGTTCTGCATCACTCCTGTTGCCCCCTGATTCTGGAAGACTCACAGCTAAAATGGAAGGTGCTGGCCACATGAGCATCGCTGCTGAAGGTGCAGGCTGACAAACCTTCAGGCAGAGCTGTGAAAGTAACAGTATAGTTGGGCATCACTCGTCTTTGCTCCCTTCCCCTCCTCAGCTTTGGCTTCAGTGTCACGTGGCGCCAAAACACACGTGCAGTGTGGCTCATCATTCCCTCAGGATCCTGGCCATGATTACCACATTGTGCTGATAGGATTCATACACAGTCAGCAGCTCCTGGTTAGGGCATGTGCGTTCATCAGCAGGGTCCCACAGCAGCTTTGATGTGCTGTGTTGTGATCCATACCGGAGAGAACTGAGTGAACTGAAGGCATACAAATACCATCCTGTGTGCATGAATTCCTCAAACAGAAATGAAGTTCCCAAGGTTTGGTACATGATGTATTTAGCTCATGTTGACCAGTGGAAAAACTTGTGGAACTAAGATAAAATCCAGAAAGGACAATTTAATGGCATTAAAAAAGAAAACAACAAGAATCAACCCAACTTAGAGGAGGAGGCTAAGTGGTAGTGATGGCAAATGTCGCTGTAGGAAAAGATGAGCTTTCCCAAGTAGAAAGAAAAAGCCAACCTAAAAAAATGCATATAGTAACCAGGATCATGTTGATGAAGAATGCACGCAAAAGAATTCCTACTGATTTGTAATGTGTTAGTGTTGTATGATGCTTTACGTTCCACGTATTTTCCTGGATTTAGAAAGGATGGGTTAGGCTGGGAACAGAGGTGCACTCCTATAATCTCAGCACTCTGGAAGCTGAAGCCATAGGATCTCTGTGAGTTTGAAGCCAGCCTGGATTGCATAGTGATTTCAAGGAGAGCGTAAACTAGATAACAAGTTGTGGCCTACAAAAAACAAAGAACAAACAAAAATAAGGAGTGAATACTTAGAGAATTAAGTCTTGATAGTTTTACATGTTTACCTTTTCTTAACTTTACTATTTGAATTTCTTCAAAGCCCCTAAGAACTGTTTTAATAATAGACACACAGCAAGGAGACATCCAGACCACCCTAAAGAAAGTGCAAGCTGTTGGTAGATAATTTCTACTTGGATAGTGTTATACATACAGAAGACAGAACACTGAGAAATGTGCCTGGTGTTTTGGGGAAGGAGATTGTTGGGATCAGCCAGAGGTTACACAACCTTTGGGACTGGTGGGTGAGCTGGAGGTCCTAATCAATGGTGACTTGCTAAAGAGACCAAGACCTTGTATATCACCACATTGGGCAGTTGGAAGGCAGGGGACCCTGATATTACATGACATCCCCACCTTTCAGTTCTCTGCTGTAACTGCCACTCTTGCCTGGTGTGCCAGGCACACCTGGCTCCTTCAAGTCTGAGTCTGAGCCACAGGTAGGGCCTTCTGCTCTGAATTCAAATTCGGGACCTTGTTTTGTCAGGAAAATTCACAAGTTTTGTGAGATGTGGATAAACTTTATCTCAACAATGAGTTACTCGTATTTCCTGTCCTTCCTCTATCCTGAGCCAACCTGTTTGATTTCCTTGTCTTGCTTTATTTTATTCTCCTTACAAGTTCATTTTTTCAATCAGGGTCTCACTATTTATTTCAGGTTTTAGGTGAAAACACTATATAATACAGGCTGGCCTCGAACTCTCAGCGATCCTCCTGCCTCAGGTTCCCGAGTGCTGTGGGCATCACAGACCTGCACCCCCATGCTCAGTTTCTTTCCCTTGGATTTTAACCCAGGTTGTGTTTGGCTTTCTCCACAGTCCTTGGACAGAAGTCCACACTGAGCACATTCCCCATGGTGATACCACACAACCCTGATTCCAGGGCTGAGGGGAATGTGGTACCATTCAAAGAGGCTACGTGCTCAAGGTTGGGAAAGCATGAAGCGCAGGTTCAGCTCTGGGGATCAAGTTTGGTGAGACCCATAGCAGCTCTCAGCTCCCTAACCAATGAAGTGCCAAGACGTGGTGAGTTCTACAGGCTCACATTGACCAAAGTGATAAATGATTCTGTTCTCCTGTTCAAGTAAAATGGGTAAAATGACCTCAAAAAGTGATTCTTTTCTTTGGTTTATTAAAATAAATGTTCCTTGCCACATTCCTAGAAACAGCAGTGTGGTATTTTGTCTCCTATTTGAATTAAATACTGAGACTCAAAACATATACCAGCTTCTCCCTGTTTATAGTGAGGAGTAGAGTAGGACCAGTGTAAAAATCCCAGTTACCAATTCCTGTGGAGGGCATAGAATGATGTGCTTTTCTCAGAACAAGTGAGGCCATTTTGATGATGTCCCTCTGTGTTCCTTGTCAGGTCCTCCAGACACACAGCCTCACTAGTGACGTAAAGTTCTGGGACCAGTGGCCACACCTTGTACTGCAGCTTCTGAGGAATCCCAGAGCACCCTGCTGGTTATAACTGGGGGAGGGGGAAGCAGGGGGCAGTGCTCACCACAGGTTTCAGTGGAGCTCTGGGAGAGTCTGCTCCTAACTGAACTTGTGGCAGCCATCGTCACCAGGGAGACTAGGGAGTTCTATGGCGTGGAGGATGACCTGCTTGTGGGGCAAAGACACTTGTGAGTCCAGGAGAGCCAGTCCTCTTCATTCAATGGAAGGCATGCCTGGGGTAACAGACTATCGCAACCATCTGTTTCTCCAGGAGCCCGTGGCTCTTGGGAACAGGACTGGGCAGCAGGTCCAGGTGGACCTTTATGGTCTGAGCTCTGAGTGAGGAGACCACAGTGAGGGAAGGTATGTGGAGGAGAGTGCAATCTATTGTCCACCCTAAGGGGCCCCCTCCTGCAGTCACCCCAGAGCAATAGGCCACTGACATGTGCAGAAAGTGAGGTAACTTGGGAATCAGGGAATTGTGTTCTAGCATTGTCACCAGAGAGAATGTTACCCTCTTTGACCCTGAAGTTCCCATATTGAGCTGGAGGCTGACTTGGAATCTGTGTGTTCTGGTCTATGTTTGTCTTGTCTTTTCCCCTCAATCCCCACCCATCCCTGTCTCAGCATTGAGCTACATAAAGAAGTAGATGACATGTCAGGTGTCAGTAGAGGAGCTGTCCTTCCTGGGTTCTGGGTAGCAGTTTCTACCATCACCACAAGAACATCATCTGAATTCCTCTGTCCCTGCACTTGAACCTAAATGAAGACCTCTGCCTGATGAAACCTGAGTCCCCCATCATCCTGCTAGAAGTGCAGCTTGAGGATCCAGGGTTCTCAGTTCTCAGAGTCTCAGCTGAGGGAGGTGGCTAAAGCTTGGCCAGGACTCCCTTGTGTTTGCAGAGCAGGGCAGAGGTCTGGGGACTCTGCAGCTTTGCTGAGTTCTTGTGCTAGGCAGGACTCTGTGAGCCTGGGTCTCACAGTGCACACCTCAGATCTGCACATGACTCAGATTGAAGAGTGGGGATTGCAATGCCTCAAGGCCCACTGAAGCTGGTGTCCATGGGATCAGACCACTTCATGAATGGTTTTTGGAGTGCTCTGGTCGAGTGGGTGGGTGTGGCTTCTGCACAGTCCTCCCATCTTCTCCGCACATCTGCATGGCTGGCAGACTCCCCAGTTCTTTGGAGGTGAATTTTTGAAGCTGGGGCTCCCAGCTTCCAGCAGCTGTTCCCTCTGCTGCCTTCCTCCAGGACAGCTCCAGCATTCCTTCCCCTGTCACTGCCAAGATTCCATCCTCTTCCTAGGATCAGGGTTTTCCTTCCTATCAGCCTTTAGTTTACATCATGGATCTCATCTCCAAGCTTTGTTTCCTATCAGGCAATCTACCTGAAAGGTAGAGAATCTCCTCAAAATCTATCTCCTCAAAACCCTGTGTTGTTGAGCAGGAGCCCCACAGCCCGGCCTCACGCTGGCCTATGTGGAGATAAATCTCAAGTCACTATTCCTGTCACTCACAGTGTTTAGATCATTTGGTCATAGAAAAACTGGTATTTTCAGTGTATTTACTCATTGCATATGCTATTGGGAAATAGCTGTGATGTCCTTCTGTGAATCTGAATGCTGTAGAGTGAAAGTAACCATGACACAGGACATTCCCCGGCCCCATGAGGAAGCCAATGCCTCATCATAGTGCAAACATCCTTTTGTAGAGAGTGTTCTCAGGTCCCAACCATTGGCAAAGCAGGAGTGAACTACACATGTCCAGGCCTGTGCTGGATGCTCAACCTACTGCCACATAGCTGTCTTTCCAGTCTCAGCCATATCCTCCAGAGCCCCTCTCAGGCAGGGTTAAGATCTCTGTGTCAGAGCTGAGCACATTGAGACCCAGCAATGTCACGTACATGCCCATGCATCCCCAGCCAGTGTGTCCGTCAAGTCCAGGCTGTCAGGTCTTCCCAAGTCCAAGCTGAGTCTCTGTCTACTGTTCTTATGCCTCAGTGGCCAGGGACAGGGATGAGGTGGGATAGGGTTAGGGCTTGGGGTTCAGTACATTTGTATTTTGACATTTGTATGTTGTTTGCATGTTGTTGGGAAACACAGGAGATTGAGGCAATTCAGGTGCTCAGGTGAGTATGAAACTCATGGCCTGTGAGCCCGTGGCTGACCTCTGAGCTCACAGGCGCAGGAAGAGCAGGAAAGGCTATGTCTTTCTGCCTCTTCCCTGAGTCAGCTGAGGATGGGGTCTGTGTTCTTAAAGCTGCTTTATTACTTCCCAGCTGCATTATTTCTCATGTGTACTACCTCAGTGTCATTCTGCCCCAAGATGCAGTAAAGAGAGGTTTCCCTGCACTTGGAGGAGCCCTACAGACTCCTACGGGAGGTCATGTAGAGGATATGATCCCCCTCTTTCTGTGAGGTTCACCTTGATTGATTGACTGAAATTCTATTGCTAGAAATAAAACTTGGTGAGAAAGAAGCTTGTGTGAAGTCACACTACTGAAAGCTCAGCCTTGGAGGCCCATGGACTCATTCATTCAGCAGTACCTCAGTCTCCGGGGCACCCTATACTCCCACACAAGCAGCCACCCAGGAAGTGACCAAAGCATGGTGCTTACTGTGCTGCCTATCTTGTATCATTATTGCTGTTATCATTTTCTTCAGTGACCCACACAGAATTTAGCAGAACAGCAAATGATCATGGCTTTACAAAATCTCACACACACAGGGCCACATGTCCCCAGTAGAAATAAAATCAGTGCAGCCGATCTGACCTCTGCATATGGCACCTTATCTCATGGTCAGCTTTGTCACAGGTAGAAAACTGTCCTCTAGAAATGCATTAGAGCAGTCATCACTGCTATGTGTACAGTGGTGCAGGAAAATGCTTGCTTGTGCATGTTTCCCCATCATGTAGATTATGTAGCTTATGATGTCATAGCCAAACATGTAACAGCCTTGTGGAAGGGCTCCCTGTAATGTACTCAGAGATCACCCTGGCACCGTCTGACTCACTTTATTGTCACTCCTCTTGCACTCTGTGGGTTCCTTCTCTTCCTGAGGAAGTGCTGTGTCAGCATTCATGGACAGCCCCCAAAGCTGTGTTCTGCATGTAAAGTGTTGCCTTCCCTCCTCCCTTACAGATTTCAGATCGGCAGTGGAGCTGCTGGCCCAAATGAGGACCCACCTAGTGAACACTTTGGTCAGGTGGAGAGATGTCATCCTCTTTGTTTGGTGTAGCATCAAGGACCTGCTATCCTGGGAGAACCCTGTGAAAGATGAAAGGCAGAGCCACCAGGTTCGTGCTGTGTGGCACAAAATGGCCGAATGCATCACCCTCCAGCTCAACCCTGGTGAGTTGACTGCTAGCCCTGGTCAGTCCTTGACCTCTCCAAGGAGCCCAGCTCATGGGAGAGCCCAGCAGATAAGCAGTCTTCCAGTGCTTCCTTTACAATTTACATTTCCCCTCAAGTCTGCACATATGGGGATACCTCAGCAGAGAAGCAGGCAGAAGGAGAGGGGTGGGAAGCCAGATGATCCCCTCTCGCCTTGCTCCCTGGTGGAGCGGGGCTCCTGGAGAGCAGCAAAGTCACAGTGTCCTCACAGGGCAAAGGAACAGCAGGACAGGCAGGTCAGACTCCTCACAGCCTGGGCTTAGCATGCTGACTTACTGTGGTACAGAGTGTCATGGATTGATCCAGAATGCATTGTTTTTTTTACTTTTTGAGACAAGATATCATTGTGCTTCTTATGCCTTGATGTCACTTTCCATCCCAAGCTGCACTGGAACTCCTGTCAGTCCTCTTGCCCCAGCCTCCCTAGTTGTGAGATTACAGGCCTGTGCCACCACACCTGGCCTTTTCTGGATTTCTCCCTCCTCACCTCTTAAATAGCCATGAAGCCTGTTGTGTGGTCCATGTAGTATTCAAATAAGGAATCTCCATGAGTGCTTTCAATGGGATATGTGACTCCCAGGCATGGTTTAGGGACTTGACTTACTAGAATGTGGCTCTTGAATGGTACAGACAATAGCATTCTCAGCAGATAACAGGACAGAAGTTTCAGAAGTGAGGTGAGAAGAGAAGGATTGAGGACTATGAGCAGTCTGGCATGAGGTTTCATGGGACAATGTTGTTTGTGTTTTCTTTAGTGAAAGGAGGCGGTGAAAGGCAAGAGCTGTGGTGAGATGTAGAGGCACTTGTAGCTCGGTGACAGGAAGGAGGAGTGCCCATCTTTAATTTTAATTACAACCCAAACAAAGCTACACCCAGACACATAATAATCAAGATCCCAGAAACTCAATATAAGAACAGAATATTAAAATCCATCAGAGAAAAGAAACAGATCACCTATAAAGGAAAACCCATCAAAATCATGGCAGACTTCTTGACACAGACCATCAAGTCAAGAAGAGCTTGGAGTGAAGTAATTCAAGCCCTGAAGGAAAACAACCTCCAGCCCAGATTGATGTATCCTGAAAAACTCTCTATAGAAATTAATGGAGAAGCAAGATGCTTCCATGACAAAGAGGAACTTGGAGAATTTGTGACCACCAATCCAACCCTACAAAAAGTACTGAAGGACATTTTAGAGAGAGACATCCATGAATCCAGATTCCACAGTAACTGGCTAAGAGACAGGCACTTCCACTGCCCTGCTTTTACCTGCTGTCACCCCCATATCCAGTGTACTGCATGGATGCTCTGGTGGACATGTGAGACAGCAGTGAGGTCACCAGGTTCCAAGCCCAGGAAATTGCCCATGACCCACAACCTGTTCCACAATCACTGCCTCCCTTCTCCCTGGCCTGAGCTGTGAGGCCTGTATTCTATGTCCTTTTGTTCCTGTGCAGGAAGAGCCATCCTCTCTGTCCTGGGCCACACACTGTGCAGCCTTCTATTTGGAGAGAAAAGTGTGGTTGTGAGGAGGGGATGCTAGATATGACTTCAACTGTCACAGGAAATCACTCATACTCAGGTGACTATCCATTATGGCCAGTCTTATCTGGGCACTGCCTTCGAAGCATCCACAGGTACACAGAAGGCGACATCTCCTCATGCACAGGTTGTCTCCCTCTGGGCGTGGATCACTCAGTGGTGTTCCCCCCCCAGGCAGAGCCATCAGAAATGGGTGCTTAGCAAAGGGAGAACAGGGATGATTTGTCCTGAAGCCTCTTCTTACAGCTCCCCACCTGGCAGCCTTGCCCCATGTGCTTCCCAGTGGATCTCTTCACCAACTCGTGTCCAAGGAGTGTTGGGACTCATGGATCCCTGAAAACCAGTGTGTGGACACACAGCTGGGTCATGGAGTTGGCAAAGCTGCCCTGAGCCTTTCCTCTGGCCCTCGGAGATTTTCAGCCCATGATGATCCTGGAAAGCAATGGCTGCTCTCACCGGGTAGGGAGGAGGTGTCAGAGGCTCCCTCTTGTGTGTGCCTTGCCAGGGTGTTGTAGGGGAAGGTGACAGGGTCCTCTGTTATCTCTCAGGACCAGATTGGAGCTGAGATTCTCCGGTGGGATCACGTGAGCCCTCAGATGCCTTGGGTTCAGAGGGCTTCAGGCCCTGCAAGTCATGGAGTCTCCCTGGCCAGTAGTGCATTTTCATAGATAGTCACATCTCAGGATCTATCTGAGGACATGCAACGTAAGCTACATCCAATGCATCTTACCTGTGTCCTGATGCTTTGACACAACTGATCCACACTGACATGTTGTGTTATGTGTTATTCCCATAATGTCTGCAGTAACTGATTCCTTACAAATAGCGTAATCAAAGCTTTGAGTAAAACATGAAATACTTGAATCATTCTGGTGTTTTGACATGTGATGACAGAGACCCTGCCCTCTGAGTACAGCAGGTTTTCAGGGATGCTGTATGTCTAGTGCCCCTCCCTGTCTTGTACAATCAGGGCCCAGCCCTGTCTCTGACTGCTTTCATGCACACCGTGTGGAGATCAGGTTTCTCCTGATGCCCACAGTGAATCTTTACATGATGGGGCAACCTCATTCCCCTCTCCCAAGGTACTCTCTGAACTTTGAGTTTTCTTGATTTTTTCCCTTTTCCTCAACAAATCACATCACACACGCACCAAGATTTCCTGATCCTTCTTTTCCTGTTACGTGTGAGTTGTTACACTTTTCTTTTTCTTTCCTGATCTGCAATTTGATGTGCTTTGCCTTCCTGCAATCTAATCATTACTGCTCATGTGGGAATCATCAACAGACTGTCCAGGGAGGGTTTGCCTGACACTGTAGGAGGGAAGGGAGACTCCAGATGGCCATCATTGAAGGAACCCTGGGTCAAAGATGTCAAGATGCAGGGTGCTGAGGGGATTGGCTTGGTCAACCTTCCAGACTGTAACCTCCATGGACCTTGTAGCTCCAGTGTCACAAGACCTGGGTGATGTTCACTGAAATGAGTGGTTTAAACACAGCTGAGACACTCATTAAAGTTTATAGTGCACTGTGTTAATGTCACAGCTCTGTGATTAAACCAGCTGCACATTTTAAAGGCTTTACTTAGGGGCAATTGAATCAGCCCCCCCCCTTTTTTTTTTTTAACATGATCTCACTCTGTAGTTCCAACTGGCCTGTAAACCCTGTGGGTCCTTGTACCTCAGGCTCTCATATGCTGGAGTGACAGTCTTGTGATACCATACCCATCTACTTTGAGTCAATTATTTTCAATAAGTAAGTCCCCAGATTCAATTATTTGGCCTGAATCCTTGTAGGAAGTGTGATAATGTGTGAAAATAGCAACTCTGGTAATGCTCTTTATGAACTTTGTTTTCTAATTTGTACATTTGTCTAAAAGACCAAGGAACATTTTTCCTAATGAGCACTGTGGGCAAGGAGAATACACATGGGGAAAGGACAGTGCCATTCACTGTCATGTCCTTCCCTTCAGCGATGTAGAGATCTAGATAGAGGTTTCATGGATGGGCTCCGCAGTGTGGCAGTGCACAGATAGTGGAAGGACCTGAAGGAAAGACCTTGGGCTGTGGCTCACTTTACTGCCCACCTGTGCCTCCTTCCATCCTGAGTGATGCTTTTTTTCTGTTCTTTCTTGATCTATTTTGGAGTAACATTTCTCTCAGACCTTAAGGATCCTTATTGCAGGGCTGGGGATTTAGAAAAAGGAAATCATACACAGACATATGAAGCATACAGAACTCCAGCCACCTACATTCCTATACACAAGCAAAAAAACTCACTGAGAGAGAAATTTTGGAAATATCACCTTTCACAATAGCATCTAAAACAATGAAATACCTAGGAATCAACCTAACCAAGAATTTAAAATACTTATATGCTGAAAATTATACTACACATAAAAACAACATTGAAGAGGATATTAGAAAATAAAAGGATATTCCTTGCTCTTGGCTAGAAAGAACCAACATTGTGAAAATGGCCACACTCCCAAAACTGTTATACAGATTTAATGCAATCCCAATCAAAATACCATTGAAGTACCTCATAGATCTAGATAAAACTCTCCTAAAATTCATTTGGAAACAGAAGAAACCTAGAAAAGCAAAGGCAGTTCTGGGCAACAAAGTCAAGGCAGGAGGCATCTCAATTCCTGATTTGAAACTGTACTACAAAGCCACAGTCATAAAATCAGCATGGTACTGGTAAAGAAAGACCTGAGGATCAATGGAACAGATTAGAAGATGCATGCACTACTACAAAAATACTCAGCCACCTTATATTTCACAAAGGGGCTAAACATGTTCACTAAAGATAGCCTCTTTAATAAATTGTGTTGGAAAAATTGGCTTTCCACATGCCAAAGACTGAAAATAGACCCATGCCTATCACCATACAGTAAACTAAAATCAAAATGGATCAAGGATATAAATATTAAAACAGAAACACTAAAAATACTGGAATACAAAGTAGGTAAAAATCTTGCAGACATAGGAGTGGGGAGAGAATTCATGAATAAAATGCAAAATGCACGGGAAATATTTCAAAGAATCAACAACTGAGATCGCATATTACTAAAATTTTTTTGTACTTCAAAAGAAATCACTAACAAAGTTAAAAGTAAATCCACAGAATGGGAAAGAATTTTAGCCAACACTCCCTTAGACAAAGGACTTATATTCAGAACATATAAAGAACTGGAAAACATCAAGTTCCCCAAATTCAAAGATCCACTCCAAATTGGGCATCAGACATGAGCACACAGTTCTCAGATGAAGTTATACAAACGGAAAATAAATATATGAAGAAATGTTCACCATCACTGGTCATTAGAGAAATGCAAATTAAAACAGAATTGAGATTTCAACTCACCCTGGGAAGAATGGCTGCCATCAAGAAAACAACTGATAACAGATGTTGGTGAGCCTGCGGGGGGAAAAGGAACACTGCTCCACTGTTGGTGGGAGTGCAGACTGGTGCAACCACTGTGGAAGTCAGTAGGAGATTCCTCAAAAAACTAGGATTGGAAGTTCCATTCAATCCAGCTATTCCCCTCCTGGGTATTTTTCCAGAAAAATTGAAAAGGTCATGTCACAGTGATATATGTGCACCCATGTTCATAGCAGCACAATTTGTTATAGCTAAATCTTGGAAACAATCAAAATGCCCATCAACTGCAGAGTGGATGAAAAAAATGTGGCATTTTTATAGAATAGAATGCTACTCAGTTATAAAAAGAATGATATTGAGGCCTTTATTGGTAAATGGAGGCCACTTGAGAATGTCCTCATTAGTGAAATAAACAAGACTCACATTAGTAAATATCACATTGTCTCTCTAGTGTAAAAAATAAGAAGAATGGACAGAGTAATTGTATCAAAAAATATAACAGATATAAAAGTTTGATAGATATAATAAATATTGTAAAAGTGAAAGGAAAGGAAAGTTATCTAAAGATGTAATGGTATGCATAGTGTGTAAAATAGATGACCATATTACTGAGTTTTTGGTAGATCATTGAACAGAAGAGTTTGTACTGTCAATGTTTGAGTGTCTAGCCACTTTTTATGCTTTGACTCTGTAACTTTAACAACTATTGTTAACAATATGTAATGTA
>PVJX010018343.1:0-36718 GCA_004027295.1 Dolichotis patagonum
GTGTTTGTTCAAACATGATGGGAAACCCTTTTCATATATGACCTCTCAGAATCATAACTATATTAAAACATTTCAGTTGCAGGTGACAAAATTAAACTGAGACTGGCTTATGAAAAAAAATATGTATAACACCCAGCAGAAAGCTTCATGCTTAATCCAGCTCTAGGCTCCATCACAAACTCATATACTGTTTCTCCCCAATGTTTGGCTTGGTTTCCTCTGTCTTGCCACTTTTTAAAAACCTTGTGCTTAGCAAGTCTACTAGGATAGAGCATCTCTTCATAGTGCATCTGGCAAGGGACCTAAAGCAGTGGGTCAGTGGATGTCCACTTCCAGACCAGTCATATGACCGGGATGACTGAACCTGCTAACTGGCCATGCCTGGGTAAAATATCCAGCCCTGAAGTCAGGAAAGAGGGTCAGTCCCCTCAGACATTAAAGAAACTTCAGGGCTATCATTGTCCAAACATGGGGCGGGGGAAATATATCTATATCTATATCATCTATATCTATATCTATATCTATATCTATATCTATATCTATATCTATATCTATATCTATATCTATATCTAGATTTATCTTCTGTAGTAAGTATTCCTATTTTCCAGGAAAAGAAACTGAAGCTCAGTAAACAGAAGTGACTTACCAAGGCTTACACAGCCAGTTAGTGGTATGATAGGATTTGAAACCAGGTGTCTTTCTCTAAAGCCTGTGTTCCTCCAGCACAGCATATGGGTTACCCCCAGATCTTAACCCATAAGAAGTCCTCTATTCCAATGCTACTCAAAGTGTGGCCAAAGGGTCATGATGATCTGCAAATCCTTACTCATCCATAATGAGTTAAGTACCCAAATTCAGAGCAATTTTTAAAAGTATATTATAGTTATTTGACATTGGCAAAACATCCAAGGGTTGTGACAGAAAAAGTTGGGTTTGAAATGAGCTGTAAATAATTTGAGAAGCACTGCTGTGTTTGATAATGCCTAGAATAAGGGTGTGAACTGTGTGTTTGCAAAGAACACTATGGTGCTTCAAGTGGAGCCTTCTCCCCAGGGAGGCAGGCCGAGTGCCCATACTGCCATTCAGTGGTTCTGTCACTCAGCCAGTCAAGAAGACTCCTAGGCACTCCACCCCTAGCACAGGTTGCTGCAGCTAGAAAGGCAGGCAGGAGGGCTCAGGCCCAAGCAGTTCCTTTGCCCGAGGGCTCTTGATTCTAGTCCAGCTGGATTTTGGATGATTATCTGCATGGAGCCCATGGGCACCTGGCACTCTCAACCAGGGGTCCACCCCCTCATGCTTCCACATTGTGTGCTGGAGGGAAGGTGACGGCTGATACAGGCCATCCTTAAAAAGCCATCCTAAGGGCCTCCTTGAGTTGATGCCAGGGACATGGCATGTCTCCTACCTTGCTTACCCTTTGGTTGGACACTCCTTGACACCAGGGTTATGGGTCAACAGAGCAGTTCCAGGCACGAGCATTTCTCAAAGCCAAGATGACTCGGGGCGGCAAGTGTGAAGCAGAGAAGAGACCCTGAAGCCGGTTCAGACCTTTCTAGGGGTGGGAGGTTAGTGATCTCGTAGCATACAGGCGGTACTTTTACTTGCCTGTTTTTTGGCCTGCTGCCAAAAAAAGGTCCTGATCCCAGGTAAGCCCAGTTCTGACGTGTTGCTGAATAACTCCAGACTGTTCACAAGGCCTTAGTTACTACATTTGGAGATGCACGGAACGCCCCCCTCACTGCTGATTCTCCAGTGCTGTAACCTCATGTGCGCAGGCCCCCAGAGCGTGGGACTGCAGACCACAAGGCTTCCTCCCCCTTCCAGGCAGTGGGGTGGCTGGTGAGAAGCTTGGCTGGGTTCTTGCTGTGGTTCATTTTCTTTCAGCTATGTGACCAGGGCTAGGTTGCTAGGCTTCTCTGAACCTAGATGATTTCATCTATGAGAAGTGAAATACTTACTTGATGAAACTGGTGATGAGGAATAAATACAATCAGCTATACAGAAGATCATGGCCTCCTACAGATGTGCACTATATACTCATTAATTTCACACATATTTATGACTGGGGACTATGTCCACTAGGTCAGGCCCTGAGGCGATCAGGAAGCAGAGACAGCCTTGGTGTTATCCCTAGAAGTTCAGTAAGAGAAATTAATTATAGGGTAAACCGGTAAACAGGTAATCACATTACATAGTGGCACACACTACAAAATGAGGTACAAAGCACCAAGCAAAAATGCTACAGGAGCTGGGTGTGGTGATGCACGCCTGTAATCCCAGCTCTTAGGAGAGCGCAGAAGAAAGATCATTGCAAATTCAAGGCCAGCCTGGAATACATAGTGAATTCAAGGCCAATTTAGACTACACTGAGAAACCATATCTGAAAACAAACTAAAGAATAAACAAACAAACCAAAACTAAAACCAAGTTAATTGAATTAGGGAAGTCAAGCAAGGCTTCTCCGAGGCGGTGAGAAACGACCCAGTATCTGAAGCATGGAGGGGAAGATCATTTTGGATAAGGAACAGAGTGTTCCTTACAGCCCTGTGCCAGGAGGAACCTCAGGTAAACTGAGTACGATGAGACCAGTGCACTAACGGCTCAGGACCCAGGGGCGGTGGGTAAGGGGAAACTGGAAAGAGCAGAGGCTCCACTCTGCCAACCTTCTAGGTCATGCTGTGGCTTTCAGCTTTTGCCGCTGATATTTTTCAGTGTTGGGGTTTGGACCCAGGGCCTTGTGAATGTTAGGCAAGTGCTTCACCCTGAGCTACAACCCCCGCTGACTGTCGTGTTTTAAGCGAGGGTGTAGTTTACATGGTCACATATGCTTTCAGAAAAGATCCCAGTGGGTGCAGCTTGGAGACGTTTGTGCAGCAACACGATACAGGAGGTTGTTAGGAGAGCCCTGCTTGTATGAGGGTGGGTGATGGCGGAGTTCAGGAGTTTGTGTTAAGGTGGTGATGGTGCGGATGGAGGTGGGTAAGGGCACTAGGATAACTGAGAAGGTTTGCAGCTTTGCGGAAGTGACTCGAGAGCAGTCCCTGGGCTCCTGGCTTGCACTAGCATTGGCAGGTGGTGAGAAAGGAGTAGGTTTGGTGCACCACTCTGGTTCTGAACAGATTGGTTCCGAAGTAGTTCTGAGACATCTATGAGGCACAGTTACCTTTCCCATTGGATTTGGTGAGCTGCAGTTGATGGGTACTTCATCTAGCTTTTAGTGCATGACAGAGTGAGAAGCTGGTAAAGGGGCACAGGACAATTTCATCTCAATTGTGGCCATGCTTTCCTATATGGTGGAACTTGTCCGATTGTATGTTCTATAGAGGTGCAGTTTACTGCACATCACTTCTACCTCCTGGAAGTGGCAGAAAAGATGCGCAGGAGTGTGGACACCAGGCTGAGCAGAGGGCCCCTGGGGAACATGGCAGCGGAAAGGAAACCGTAACAGAAGAAGGGAGAGCAGAGTGGTGCAAAGCAGAGAAAGTTGAGGGAGTTGGCTTTTGTTTTTGGGCAACAAAGTGATTTGATTACCTACCTAGCCTAACAGGAAGGATCTGATCAAGAAGTAGAGGTGGAAAATCCCCAAGGAAGAGGAGACAATAAGAAGTAGAAGATTTTGAAAACTGAGAGAAGGGAGGATGCTAAAATCCAGGTGGGTGCTGGCCTTAGTTAAAACAATAGCTCTGGTGGTGGGAGATTTAGCTCAATGGTATAAGCACCTGCCTGGCAAGTATGAGGTCAGGAGTTTGATCCCAGTACAAAAAAAAAAAAAGGAAGAAACAAAGAAAAGAATAGCTCCATGGTAAAACAGAAGGTAAAGGGGAAAAGGTGCATGTGGGAGCATGTATGTGCATGCCTGTGTATATGCAGGTAGTACATGTGCATGAGTACATATGTGCATATGACTGTATGAATGGGAGCAGGTAAAGAACGTGTCTTGCCACTGATATTGAGGGCAAAAGAGTGCAAGAAGGAGGAGGAGCCCAGAAGAGAACCCTCACCAGAAACTGAACCAGCTAGAACCTTGATCTTGAGTTTCTCAGCCTCCAGAACAATGAAAAATAAATTTTGTCATTTCAATCACTCAAGCACTTCCTCTTTCAGGAAATCACTCATGAAGCTATCCACACAACAATCCTAAATCTGTCTTCTGGACTCATATAGATCAAGGTATGGTGGATTAACTAGTCAATGTGTAACACCCACCTGAACTGAATCAGCGTGGGTGTGGATGGCCCACCTGAGGATTGTTGGCAACAGTATAAAAACAGAACTAGAAGGGAAGATGGTGCGCTGTTGATTCTCTTGGTAAAGCTTGTCAGCTGGTTTCCCTGTTTGATACGAACTCAGCTGATAGGAACTCAGCTGTTCTCATCATTGGAGAACTCATGTCCTTGCCATTGCTGAGGATGGCTGCTGTTCTCTTCAGGGCAGCTCTGTTCCTTACCTTGAGCATCACTTCCAGGCTCCAGTGCAAATCTCTCAGCCTGCTGGCGCAGATCCTCTATCCTGCTGGCACAGACTTTCTAGCTTCCACCAGTGACTTTTGGGCTTTCCTAGTGCAGATCCTTGATACAGACTTGCATGAGACATTGTTGTGGGTTCTACGTCTTTAGCTGGACTTGTGCAGGACATTGCTATGGGATCCAGGCCCTCAACTAGATACTTTGGGTCTGTAGTGTGTGGACAGATCTCCTGAACTCCTCTGCATTTGACTCTTTGGTTGCATATTATAAAATAACCCTATAAATTGTGTGTCCTGTATTAAATCTATTTCCTTGAAAACCCTGACAATGGAAGGCTTTTTTCTCTTTTCACTAGGTCTCCTCCAGAGACTTTCAGGTAGAGATTGTGAGCATCCACCTATGTTAGGTTCCACAAGGACAGAGCCCATGTCTGGCTGGTTTATTTTGGTGTCCCTGGCACCTTGCATATTTTCCCCAGAGGAGAAATTTTATATATATTTGTTGGTTGAATAAATAAAATTACTTTTCTCCAGGTTAAATATCTCCAGTTCCTATAACTGTACCTCAAAGAACACTGTTCCAAGCCAGCTTTTCTCTGTTTTCTTTACCTACCATGCTTCTGTGCCCATTTTTAGTCACAGAATTCTTGTTCCTGTGGAAAATGACATATTGATGTCTATTGCTTGATAAGTTGTCAAACATCCCTCCCACAGCTTCCCTCTTCTTGTTCTTTTATTTACCTTCCCACAATTATACCAACATTCTGCTAGAGGCCAAGAAATGTGCAAAGCCAGAACAAGGAAAGAAAAGCTGAGCCCCCAAAGATGCTGCACGTTGTTCAGTGGCAGCTGGTAGAGGGCGGGGCTGGTATGCAGTCAGAGCTATGGAACCAGCAGGACAGGTTGCAAGTCTCCAGGGCTGGGCCATCTGGGGCAGGTGGTGCCTGCTCTTCTCTGGGGTTCCTACCATACACCTGCACTTCACAGGTGAAGGGGAAGTAACACAATGCCTGGGACTCTACCCTGTGCAGGGTGCTGGGCCCAGAGTGCTCTGGAATGCTGGTGGTGAAGGAAGTGTGGAGAGGCAGAGCCCTCCACTAGGTGGTGAAGGAATCTCTATCAGAAGAAACCAGGCTCAAGTCCCAGTTTGTACCCCAGCCCACCCCAACCCTCAGCCCCCAAGCAGCTTCCCTTCTCTAGGCGTCCCTTTTCCCATCTGTGTCAGTGGAGACAATGATATGCACCTGATGAGATGGCTGCAGGACTTGGCCAGGATGACATGAAAGACCCCAGAGTGGTGACAGATTGCTTCCGACAGATCTCTTCTCTGTCCCATCACAGATGGTGTGAGCTCCTGTGTCTCTGTCAATGAGGGAAGGGAAGATTGATTCTGGTGAATCATTGCACAGCTCCATCGTCAGGGAAGGAAAAGGGCTGTGAAGACCTGTGTGCTTTAAGGCAGGACGTGGCCACCCAGTGTGAGCTGACCCCTCCGTATGCATGCCTGCTCCCCTGCCTCTCCTTTGCTTCATAGTGATTTTTATCTTACTTTTCTTTACTTTTCTTACTGTGCTGGGATTTGAACCGAGTTTTAAGCATGTTACGGAAGCACTGGACTCCTGAGCTATTCTTTCAGCTTAGCAATGTCGTTTTGGACCTAATGAACGTACTGCTGGACAGCACTTAGAGTGGTGCCTAGTACTTAGCACACAGTAGACTATTTAAATATTTACTGAGCGAATAAATGAATGTTGTGCATTAAAATTCAATCTTTTTTCTTTTAATTGGTAGAGCCAAGTCACTTATTATTTTGCTCTTGGGAATACTTTAAAATTACAAAATATGCTAGGTGTGTGGGCAAACGCCTGGAGTCCCAGCATTCGGGCGGCTGTGGCAGGAGGATAGATGTGAGTTCAATGCCAATTTGGGTTACATAAGCAAGTTCAAGGCCAGTTTGCACTACAGAGTGAGACCCTGTCTCAAAACAAACAAACAAAAAACCCAAAATAAATAAATAAAGTTACAAAATAAGAAATAAGTACACGTTAATTACAGACAAATACTTAGAAAACATGGTTGATGGAAAAGAAAAATAATACTTTGGTACTATCCTGCCATCCAGCATAACCAGTGATGTTGATAATTTGCTCTCTGGTTCCTTCTGGGGATTCTGCTGAGCAAATCCCTTAAATATCAGTAGAGGGGCTGGGGATATAGCTCAGGGGCGCAAGCATCTGCCTGGCAAGTACAAGGTCCTGAGTTCAATTTCCAGTACCGATATATATATGTGTGTGTGTATATATATATATATCAGTGGAGGCAAATCATTTGGTAATTTGCCTAATTTTTCTTTTCACTTAATGCTAGATAATTTTTATACTTGTGTCACTGAAAAAATTCTTCTAAACATTTTCCCATTTTTAATATTCTTACGGCATTGTATGACTGTTCCATAAGCAAATCCTTAATTTTGGAGATTTAGGTTGTTAAAATTTTTTTCAAGTATATATATAGTAATTACTGTTATATTGTTTTAAGTGTTTTATATGTGTTAACTAGACTTCTACTAAAGTCTTATTAACTAGGTACTATCATATCTAAATTTTATAAATTGAGGCATTTAAACATGGGAAGAGTAGAGTAAGTGACTTGTGTAAAGTCGCACAGCTAAATGGTGGGACCGGATTACAACCCCGTGATACAACGCTTGGCTCTTACACTGTGTATCTCTAAGTGCTCAAATAAACATTCTCCTACAAACTCTGAGCACATACGCTTAGTTATTTCTTTGTGGTAAGTACTTTGATGTGGAATAACTAGGTAAAAGGATGTGCATCATTCACTGGTTTTATATAAACTGTTTCAAATCGTTTGTGGTTCCTGAACTCTCCAATCGGATCCTCTGTCTTCTACACTGAGCAGCAATACTTACCCGATCAAAGGACTTGTGTGTGTGAGAAAACTAAGTATTCTGAAGCAGTGTACTTTTATATTCTGGACCTGTTGGTCCCCACCTCCAGGAAGCCTTCCTGATCTCTACAGCAGTGTGGTGCTTGATTTCTTCTACGAAGCTGGCCATGTGTACAGCGGCCAGTGCTTTGAACTCCCAGATTTGGAACCTGCTACCAAGACATCAGTGTGCTCAGTCCTCACTTGGTGTGGCATGGAAGTGCCCTGGTGCCCGTTTAACACATGAATGTGTCCATAAACGGGGATGCATATGTGTGGACAAATGAGTCAGAACAGCTGACACTGGACTGATTCTAGACACTTCTCTCTGTCGTGTGCCTGCCCCCAACATAAGGCTTAGCCTATAGCAGATGCTCTGTGGTAGTATCTGATGGAGCTCAATAATCATTTATTGAATGAGAGTATTTGGGAGTCTCTTATTCTTCACTTATAAAAGCTGTGCCATGTTTCTTATTTTTTAAAAAAATCTAAAAGCATAAAGAAGAAAATAAAGGGCTGGTGATACAACTTAGCAGCACAGTGCCTGCCTGGCAAGTGCAAGGTCCTGAATTCAATTCCCAGTACAAAAAAACAAAAAACAAAAAAAGGGAAAAGAAAAGAAAAGACCCAATGCAGACACTCATAAGTAACCAGTGCTAGATATGAATTCTTTCTGATTTTTCTCTATGCAAAACTGTAAATGCACATTTTAAAATGCAAACTCACTTACAACCTGCCTTTTTATTAGAAGATGAGAACACTGGCTTTTGTTAATTAATACATATGCTTCTGCTACAGGATGGCCGGTGGTAACCATCTTCTATCTTGTGGCAGTGTCCAGTTTATATGCAATTATTTTTTTAAATTTTATTTTAAAGGGGGTAAAATTAAACACAACAAAACAGAACAGAATGGGACATAAGAAAGCATAAATTTCAAAGCTAGACAACCAGAGATCTTCACTATCTGTCATATTGTCTCTTGTTTTCTTACAAATGGTTGTCCATATCTTTGCATATGGAGAGCTCATACTAAATAACATAGCCAATCTTTTCACAAGATGTGTAGCACACTGGCTCCCACTTGCTAAGTAGGGGGGGGTATGGGACGGGGGACAGGACGACATGAGATGTTTGATTCTCAGCCCGCGCACTGACAGGCTCACAGCCGCCCCCGGAGAGGGGAAGAGTTCCTTGTTCTCCCGGCACCCCGAGTCAACCTATATGCAATTTTTTTTCTTTTTTAAATTTTATACAATTATTTTTATACCAAAGGGCTCACTGTCCAGTCCACTAGGGAGGTGTGACAGAGTGATTTGTTCTTTGCCAAATTTCCTGTAATTTTATTATTCCTTTTATAGTTTTAAAAAAGCAAACATTTAAAAATTCATTTCAACAATTGGGTTTACACTGGGTGTGGTGGTGTATGCCTGTAGTCCCAGCGTTCAGGATGCTGAGGCAAGAGGATCACCACAAGTTCGAGTCCAGCCTGGACTATATAGGGAGACCCTGCCTCAAAAAACCAACCAACCAACCAACCAACCAACCAAACAAACAAATGTATGTGCAACTTGGTCTCCCAGAATTCAGTTTGGTTCTTAACCAGGCCAGAAGTTAAAATGATTAGAAAGATGTTTTAAATCCCAACTTACAGATAAGAAATCATATAATAGCTGCAGTGACTTGTTCATTGACACAACTTTGAGAGAGGTTACACTCTGTTCAGCTCCAACGGAAACTACAATTGGTTAATTATCTGAAATACCACTTATCTTGTATCACATATATACAGCCATTTCAGATATTTTGGGTAAGTCATCTTCACTATCATTTGGGGTCTGGTAAGCTTGGCATGCAGAATATATTAAATAACAATATTGTATGACTTATTGCTCTTGTTTAGTGGAGGGAAAACTGAGACCCTGAGAGGTGAACAGACTTGCCTATGCTCTCACAAGTAACAAATAGTACAGCTGGAATTGGAACTTTTATTTATTTATTTATTGAGACTACCATATCGGTCAGGATGGTCCCGAACTCACTATGTAGCCCAGGCTGACTTGACGTCACAGTGATCCTCCTGCCTTAGCCTCCTGAGTGCTAGAATCACAGGTATGCATCACCACACTGGTTCGGGATTGGAACTTTTGGCCAAAGTGCCCACTTGCCTCTCAAAGTGTCAGAAAAGTTAAGAGGCCTGTTCAAAGTGTTACTTTTTATACTGCTCCTTCAAGCAATCTTATGGAATTTTCCAGGACTCTGGGGCTGGAAATGACCTCTGTGGTCATCAGATGTCTGACGGAGATGACTAGGACGGCAACATCCTGAGTGTCAGAAAAATCACCCTTAGTGCCCATAGGGCCAAGTAGGTAAAATGCAAGAATCCCAGGCTGGGATCAGAAGTCTTTCTCCCGCACACCCCATCACCAAGTCCCAAGCACTTCCCTCCCTACCCTTCCTGCTCCTTAAGCCCTAGGGGAACGAGTTGTTGCTATCTGCTTCAGGAAGCCACACACAGAGACAATTCCACACCTTACCCTGGCCCTTCCTCTCCCCTCCCTTCCAAATAAAGAAAGTGAAGTAATAATAATTATCATGATGGTATCTCCCAGGGTTTATTATTATATGCTAAGAATTTTTCATTTAATGCCCCGCCCCATTAATCTTTTGAGAAGCCTCTAAATTTGGCAAAATTGTTGCACCTGTTTGACGGAGTGGACTCCGAGGCTAGGAATGGGTTAGTGTTTGCTTGAAGCCCTGCAGGGAAGGGGACCTGCACTGGATCCTGACCTGTCTGATTGAGCAGCCTCTGCTCTTAGTTACTCAGCCATACCGAAAAGTAAATGTTGGTCCTGGGGGTATCACGGGCAAAGGGACTCGGAACGACCCTGCGCTCGTAGGAAGGGGGTAAAGAGCATGGAAGCAGCATCTGCGGTATGATTCTGGGTTGTGGTTTGTCCTTGGTCTTCTGAATGATTTGGCACAGGTTACCTACTCTCTGAGTGCTGTAAGAGACTCCCTTGGTACCACTGGAGTGAGGCAAAGGAGCCCAGCCAGCTCTGGGCTGTGTGAGGCTGGCAGGAGAAGGAAAGCAGGCAGTAGGATGGTCCCCGAATGTCGTGTGAGCCTCTGGGGGCACCTGGCCCCACTGCCAGCTCTGTGGCCTCAGCTCTCTCTCCCTGCTAGGCGAATTTATTTCAGGTGGACCTGTATCCAAAATTAAGTTGCAATGAAAACAACACTGGAGCAAAAAAAAAAAGTATGCGTGAAGTATGTCTTTGAAAAAAGAAGAACATTGACTTTTCTTGAAAGTCTGGGTGATGAATTCTCTGGCAGAGCCCAGCTGACGTCAGGGTACTGACCCAGATCCACTTGTCCCCTGGCCTCAGTCTTGCGTTCTGTAAATTGAGGGTATTTTTTCACACGGCCCAACTGACACACTTGCCCTTTGCACACTCTTCATGGTTACTAAAGTCTCACTGTTACTTCAGTTCTTGTCCTGGTGCCCTCAAAGACCGACTTTGCTGTCAGGGTCTCCAGGCGGAAGGGCCTGGGCCTCCAGGTCCAGCTTGGGCAAGGACACAGGGATGGGGGGCCAGGTGGGCAGAGGATGGGAAGGGGCACAGAGCCACAAGGACAAACCGCTCCGCCTTGGCCCTACATCCTCCTCCCAAGTGGGGTGGGGGCTTGGCCTGAGATCAGAGATCCACCCGCGTCAGCCCCGGGTCCTGACCGCGTCAAGAGGCGCCTTCTCAGCACAGAACAATGCAGGCCCTTTGAAGGACCGGGCAGCAGGGGATGGGTGTTTCTCCAAACACAGGGCCTCCTTTGGAAAACAGGCTTTGATTCCCAGGCTGGGAGGCCCCAGGTGCCTGTTGAGCGGCAGGCGGGGGCTGGGGGCTTTGTTTGGCAGGAAGGGGGGCCTTGGAGACTCAGGAACAAAGCATGGGACAGAGCTGGATGGGGCTGCAGTTGGCCTGGGCAGGCAGTCAAGGTGGAGATGCCAGTGGGGGCGGGGCTGTACGTCTCTGGCCACCCCACCTCCATCCTGGTCTCCTCTCCCAGCGCTCCTGACCCTCTCACATGTGTAGACGGCACGTGCTGACGGATTTCCAGGCGGTCCTAGTGGTTCACGGGCTCCAACATTTCCTGTTTGGGAATGAAGCGGGTAAACCTGGAGTCCAGGACACAGAGTCTGACAGGCGAGGTGGAGGGAGTCTGAGCTCAGAGTCACGAGTCTGTGCTCCAGGACTCAGGGCACGGGAAGGAGGGAGATGATGCGGGCTGTTCCCTTTGCCTCAGCACTGTGCTGGGCGTTTTGCATACATGTGTTTTCTAGCTCCACGCTAGTTTTCTAACCTGGCCAGACAGACGTCTCTGAAGTCTTCTTTGCTGTTCTCCCCTTTACTCATTCCGCTGAGCCGCCCGCCTCCTTGAGGTTTCAGAGGCACTGGCCTGACCTCTCCAGCTGGCTGTGCCCTCTGTCCAGCGCGCCCTGAACGGCCGCCCCTCACCTGCTTCGTGTCAGGGCTCAGCTCCCACTTCCTTCCGAGCTTCCTCCCGCCTCCCCAGCCCCTGAATTTCATTTCACCTTCTCTTCTCTCACAGTGCTTGTCACCACATCACAGGGTATTCAGTTACTTACTTAGAAGGCCATTTATTGATTTGCTCTTGTGACCAAAAGCTAACTCCACTTTGCCTGGCACCTTGACCAATTTCACTTACTCATGTAACACCTAAACAGTACCCGGCACTTGCAAGGCTAATGTTGTGCCTTCTGGGACATGAAATGCACAGTTAAACACCTGTCTAGAGCCTTGTGAAGTTATCGGTGGACGTGGCTTGCATTTATCATCAGTTAGCTAAGAAAAGCAAATTAGGCTGGGGATTTAGCTCAGTGGCTTAAGCGCCTGCCTGGCAAGCGTAAGGTCGTGAGTTCGATCCCCGGTACAAAAAAAAAAAAAAAAAGAAAAGCAAATTAGCCTTCATACCATAGTGCGGAGGTGGGCTTCACCCAGCAGCTAAAGGTCTTGAGAAGAAAGATGGAGGTGTCCTGAGGAAGCTGCAGTTCTGACCGCAGATTCAGAGCCTACCTCAGAGCCCTGCCTGGGTTTCCCACCTGCTGTCCTGCCATGCAGACTTTAGATCTGAGGCCCATTCTTATCCATATGTCCAGCCCACAGGCTGCCCTATGGATTCACATTTGCTGGTCTTAACAATCACAGGATCCAGTTTACACACATGCTCACACAATCCTCTACCTCTCTGGAGAACCCTAATGATGCACTGAAAGACTACTAGACTTGAACTGTGTCAAATTGCTGTTTGTGAATAAAAAGTGGTGGAATTTTTTGTGATTTCAAACAGTTCCGTCTAATAGCTGTAGAATGAATAAATGAATGACCCTTGAAGCAATCATGAGGTAGGTGTTATCTTAGTGAAAAGGACACCAAGACTCCCAGGGGTAAAGCTGCTTGCCAAAAAGAAGGCACAATAGATAAGTGGTAGAGCTGAGAGTCAAATTTCAGACTGAGCTGGGTGTGGTGGCACATCCCTGCAATCCCAGCACACAGGAGGCTGAGTCAGGAAGATTGCCAAGAGGTGGAGGTCAGCCTGGGCTACACTGTGAGTTCAAAACTAACCAGAACTGCACAGCAAGATCCTGTTTCTAAAACCACAAGACAAAACAAAACAAAACAGAACTTTAAACTGACCCCAAAGCCTATATGCCTAACAAATACAGCAACTTCATCACTTAACCAACTATGACGTCGCTGAGGACACAGCACCACTCTGGGGGCCTCAGCTTGAGAAGCCAATAAAATAGTAGCCAGAAATCTGGACAAATCTGAGCGCTTCACAGCTGCGAAGTCAGAAGCTTCCAGGAAAGTAGTTGTGCTGACCCTCAGTGATCTCCGGCCTGCCAGAAGACTTGCTTGAGCCCAGGGTTTCTACGCAGCTGGCTGGTGACACACCCATACCCCAGCCCTCAGGAGCCATGAAGGAACTCACCGGACATCAGGCAGAAGGGCAGAGCTCAGCTGGAGTCCAGGGCACAGCGGGAGTTGAGGCAGTGCACCTAGATGTGGGATTCAGCTTTGCTTATTGTCCAAGAGGCTTTGATGAACTCATTTACCATTTCAGTTTGAGTCTTAGGCTCATACGTAAAATAGGATAATAACGCTTTACCCCTGGATTGTCTCTAAAGCAAATCCACTAACACACGTGAAGGACTTTGATTTCTGAGTGCTGGCTGAAAGGTAGTAGCTAGTGTTAGTGGCTGTAGTGAATAATGTCACTGCAGACTTTTGAATTTGCTGGAGGTAAGAGGAGAAGGCAACAATATTTATTGGAAGGTTTTGATTACATTTCTTCATTACCTGCAGAATTCTCTCAGCCTCAATAGAAGTACTCTAGAAAGGGGATGTGACTGAAGTAATTTAATGTTGCTTTGCTGAGGTGAGGTTATACCATCCAGGTGTTACCCTAAGGAGATGGTCCTTGTTTAAATCTGAGCTTTCATTCTGATCCAAAAGGCTCTGTCTGCTGTTAAGAAAGCAAAAATAAAGCATGCTACCATTTCTGTTCCTGGAAATGACACTCTAGCAGGTAATGATAATACTTTTTTTTCTCTTTTGCTAAACTGATGTTTCTGTTAAAACCATAAGGGAGATGTGATCCTGATAGGTGTTCTAATTCAATTTTAAATGATGGAGAAAGATCTGGACAACTTGTCTGTCTGAAGGCAGTGACCAAGATCCAGGCTATGTGTTCCCTATGGACTCTACTCTCCCCAGTGCTGTGAAGGCACCTCACTACAGGGCCATGTGGTTTCCAAAGTGGGTGTGCTAGACAATCCTCTGAGTTACAGAAACATTTTTTCTTTATGTGCATTATTTATAACCCAAATTAATATTTTATTACTATTTAATAAAAAGAGAAAAAAATCTAAAACTTAGAAAAATATACCTATATTGAGGCTGCATGCTACTTATTTATTTATTTGCTTGTTTGTTGTTTTTGAGACAGAGTCTTGCTGTGTAGTTCAGGCTGACCTTGCATTCACTATGTAGCCCAGGCTGGCCTCAAACTTGTGATGACCCTCCTGCCTCAGCCTCCCAAGTGCAGGAATTACAAGCATGTTTTACTGCGCCCAGCACTCAGATTATTTTTAACCAATAAGAGTGTAAGATCAAAGAGCCCACAGCTCCAGGGAACCATCCTGAACTTCAGCTCTCAGGATGTCTTCCTTCCTGCACTGGGGCTCAGTTCCAGCCAGCTCCCCACTGGGGACCAACATCATTATCTTTCAGACATTGGAGAGCTTCAACCTTGTCAGAGTCGTCCACCCTCTGCAGCTCCCAGACTGTCTGGCTCACCCTGGTCTAGGAGGTTATCAGTACTGGACCCTCCAACAGCCTTTCCTGTTATCAGAGTACAAGTGTCATGGAGGAGATTGAACCTCCTGCCCCTTCCCATCCTGCTGGGTTACAGTGTATCCTTAGAGAGAGAGTAAACAGAGGAGGTGACAGTGTCAATAAATGTCTCCAGTGTGGCCTTGGCTAGCACATATGCCTTTCACTAAGAGACACAGGTAAATTTGTATTTGTGATCTTTCTCACAATATACACAAGAATAAATGTTAGGAAAACAGGAAACAGTAATAAAAATAAAGAACAAAAAAGAAAGGAATGTTCCTTTATGGGCTTTGAAAGAGATCTTAAAATGCTAGTTCTAGGGAATACAAAATCCTGCGTCTGAACCCTCGTCATAAGTAGAGCATTTGGGTCAGAGCCAAAGCCACTCAACAATATAAATTGTCCAGTCACATACAAAAGAATGAGTCATTGAACTCATTAATTGATAAAGGAACCTATTAGATGTTACAACTGGTTCAAAGTCGAATCAAAGGAATCGTGCATGTTAGGCTGTAGGAATGTTGATGAATTTCCAAATATTTATAAAACTGGTCTATCCATAGAGCAAGAGCTAGCTGCATTCCACTAAGGACAATTTACTTCCATCTATATAGAAAAGGATTGGCTGGGGATTTAGCTCAGTGGCATAAGTGCCTGCCTGGCAAGCGCAAGGTCGTGAGTTTGATCCCCGATACAAAAAAAAAAAAAAAGAATTGTTTGCATTATCATCCATTTTGCACAATGTGGAGAACTGTAAAATATCTCAAGGACAATAAAATATGAAAACAAAGTGAAAGAGAACTCAAGGACACCCAGTAAACTCCTATGCATTCATAAAGTCTTTCTCACAATTTTTCCTGACACTAGAAAAATAAGTTTGACAAATACAACCAATGATCTTCACTGAAGATTGATTCTAGTTGAACCAGTACAGGAGATGAATCACTGTAAAGCTACATCTTTTTCCTCATATGAGTCATTCAAGAAAGGGCAGTATGTCATGGAGCCAGGAAGCCTTGTGTTTTGGGTTGAATCTCACCACTCTGTAGGTGAGTAGTCTTGGGTCCTTCACTTCTTCATGAGCCAATGAGTATGACTTACACAATGGTGCCAATCACAATGAAATTATGTAGGAAAGGACTCACACCAGGTCTGACAGAGTGAGAACTCAGGATGCAGGAGTTCTCTCGTTTTTAAAAAATGATTTTCTTGACTTCCTAAGGCACGCCAGTCTTTTTTAGCTGCAAAGGCTGCCTATTTTAGCCCCCTAGCACTTCTAGCACACTAGCACTTCAACTGGATGAAGTTTTCTCTGTGTAGCATTCCCGAAATACTAAGGAAGCTTTACCGGAAAGGTCATTAAAGCTTTGGAGAAAAATGGAACCTGTCTTTACAGTGTTACCTAGGAGTAGGTATCTGGACTTATAAGGAGGGCAAGAAGATACCAATGCAAAACTAAGAAGAAGTAGACTGAAAGGAAGATTTGGAATAAGGCTGGGATGCTTTCATCTAGAAGGTTGGCCAGAGATGTCTTTGAAAATCTGATGCAAACCCTATGCCCTCTTTCCAGAAAAATGTATGTGTGCAGAGGCTGCACCTGGGTCTTCCTTAGAGACCCTGGGCTTGGAGTAGAGGCACCTTTTGCACCCCTCTCATTCAGTGAGTGTCCCCAGCTTTACAGGCTAGCGGCTACCCCCATAGAGAAAATGAGAGTTGGCAGATGACGTACCTTCTTAGCTCCTTTCTTGTCACCTCCATGATGGAAACAAGTGGGATGCTGTGGTCTAGATGTGTCTCAGGCAACAAAGGAATCTTGCTTGTCTTGCCCGGGAGAGCTGCCCAAAGTCTGCTGCTTCAGTCTTTGAGTCCACATAACAGAAGGCCAATAATGGGAGTGGCGGTAGAGGTGAGACTTTCAGAGGAAAACGTGGGGACTTGACCTTCTTCTCTAGTTCACAGGGAAAGTGAAAAATGTGAATTTTGGAGCAGGTTTGGGATTTTCATTAGTAAAGGAAGTGCACCACGTGCGTTCATTTGCTAGAGCTGCCATACCCAGTAACACAAGCTGGATGGCTTAATTTAACAGAAATTTACTGTCTTGCTGTCAAGACATTAGCAGGGCCATGTTCTCTTTGAAGATGCTAGAGAAAATCAGTTCCATGTCTCTCTTGTGGTTCATAGCCTCAGGCTTTCTTTGGCTTAAAAATGGTTACTCTAATGCTCCAATTCAACAAACTGTTCTTCTGTGTTTCCTGTCTTCCTGTGTTTCTGTCTTCATACAGCCTTCCTCCTCCTCCTCCTCTTCTACGTCCTCCTCTTCACCTCTTCCTTCTCTTTCTCTTCCTCTTCTCTCCCTCATGTGCAGCACCAGGGGTTGCTCGCAGGTCCTTTGCACTGAACTACAACTCCAGCAAATTTTAGTTTTTAACTTGGAGACACTACTCTACCAAGTAGCAAATTGTCCAGGCTGGCCTTGAATTTTCAGTTCTTCTGCTTCAAGCTCCCTGAGTGTGGCAATTACAGGCATGCACCACTGTGCCCAAATTTTATGGCCATCTTCTTATGAGGGCAACAGCCCTATTGCATATGACTTTATCATGACTAATTATATCTGCAATGACACTATGTCTAAATAAGGGCACGTTAACAGATTCTGAGGGCTAGGAATTCATCACATCTTTTTTTTCCTGGGTGGGGGAGAAATGGTCCCTATAAAGTCCCAGAGAGTGCAGTTAGGGTCCCTCTGAAGCCATAGCAATTTTGAGTGGCCACACTCTCCAAGGGAGCTCTCAGTCACTGGATTAACACAGCAAGGGTCTTGGGGCCTGGTCACTTAGGCCCAATGTACTCTCCCCTAACTAGTAATCTTTGTTGTGGGGCACCCCACTAGCTCTATAGAGGCTTTATCCAGTCTGTACCATAGACTAAAGGCTCTTTCATTTTTAAATTTCATCCTGTTCCTTCCCCTCATCTTTCACAGGTATCATCTCCTAATAAGTATTTTATAGTCCTAACTCTGTCACCATGTCTGCTTTCTGAAGGAACACAGAAGTTAAGATGGGTTTATTTATGGCATCCCTTGCTGTCTAGCAGTCCATAAAGACTCCATCACCAGGGATATATGAGGGGTGGTATATGCCAGTCTTTGGCACAAAGTTGTTGGTCTATTTCTAAAATTGACAGTGGCAAAGACTTGGGGGAAATTTCACTGGCAGCAGCACCCTGACCACACAGTGGTTCAGGTGTTGAAATGTACTGGGGATAATGTACCCCAATGTACGAGGACAATGAAATTAGCTTTGTTAGTTTACACTGACCCTACAGGGAAGTAATGAAAGCTGAGGACATTTAAGAAACAAAATGTAAGTGTGAAGGGGCTTTTGGGTGGCTTATCCCTTGCAAAGGCAGAGTAGAAAAAGTCTAATAACAAAGTCAGGAATTAATAGTCTGGAGCTTCAAAGTCTATTGATTGCTTGGGAGAGGCCAAGGTCAGGGGACTGGTTTGGAAATTTTAGGGGCTTGGGAATGTAGCTCAGTGGTGAGGGCTTTCTTTCTTTCTTTCTTTCATCAGTACCAGGGGTCAAACTCATGACCGTGTGCTTGCAAGGCAGGCACTTATGCCGCTGAGCTAAATCCCCAGCCCCCTGTGAGGGCTTTCTTAGCATGTGTAAGGCCCTGGGTTTGATCCCTAGCACTGAAAACAAAAACACAACAACCTGAGACGTGACAAATGGGACGGGGACACATGGGTGGGAACATCTATGCACAGTATTTTGGTTCCCCAGCACTATCATAGCATGCAGAGGTGCCCACCTCTCTGTACAAGAGATAGCAACCACTCCTACCTCCAGGCAGGAGATACTGGAGAGCCTTCTACCCCAGCAGGCAACAGGGGCCCCAACTGGGGCTCCCCTTAAAAGTCCACCCTTACTGAGCATGGTGGCACATGCCTACAAACCCAGCACTCAGGAGCCTGAGGCAGGAAGATCACAGTGAGTTCAAGATCAGCCTGGGCTCCTTAGTGGATTCAAGGCCAGTCTGAACTAGAGTGAGACCCTGTCTCAAATTAAAGAAGAAGAGTCCATCCTTGCCTCCTTTCCTGACTGCCAGACAACTAGAGTCAAATTGCACATTGATTCAATCAGTCATATTTGGGAGGGAAGAGACTATATGTTAATGATATTTTCAAAATACCAGAATAAGGGTTTCAGAATGTAAAGGTCCAGGGAATAGTGTAAATGTGTTGCCCAGGAGGCTCCTAGCAGCCTGGAGAAAGTAATGGGCCATGCCAAGAAGAGTTGAAATGCCTGAATTGCCTTGGCAAATACTAAAGAAAGGGATTAAAGGTTTAAGGAAGCAGACATGCTGGAGTGGATATGTTATGTGAGGCTTAACATATTAGAGGACGCTAGTCCATGAGATGGCTCAGGAGAGACATCAGTCACCAATTCATCATAAGTGTGTGAGAGGGGCATCAATGTCATTAAGAAATTTAATGACAACTCTCTTTGCAAACCAGTGATGGGGGTGGAAAGACATAGTCACAGAGATAGACTGTTTGTAGTGGTTCAGCTCCTATAAAAACTAGGAGGTCAAATTTATTTTATTAATGGCAACATTGGAAAATCAGCCAAGAGAGCTTGACTTACAAAGAGGTGGTTAATAGAAAAAGTCATCTCTATTGGTAAAGTAGATAAGCAAACAATGAAGATACCAAAGGAAGAAACCAACGATGTCCAAGGAGGAAATCAAAGGTGGTTGCCCCAAAAGAACATCATAAAACCTTGCTTCATTCCTGGCTTGATCCAATTTCTAGAACTTTGTGTTGGTAGAAGGGAGAACTGTTTGCCGAAGAGGGTGATGTCTCCAAGAGAAAGGGATGTGATGGCCAGATGTATATGCCCAGTCTCTCCTAAAGGGGCTCAGTGTCTGGAAAATGGCAATACTCAGACATTTCTAAGACTATTGAGCCTAGAGCCTGAGTTTACATTGACACCAAGAGACCCAAACTGTCATTATGGCACTCTTGTTAAAGTGGAAACATGTGAAGTCCAGGGAATAATAAATCGTGTCCTGTCCATAGTCCATCTTATAGTGGACCCACTGGGAATGTGAGAACAATTAGTAGTCATTTATATGGTTTCTTAATAATGTATAATTACATTGAAATACTTGCTAGATGGAATAATTTCCATACTGGGTTCTTGACCTGTGTGTTAAGAATTATGGTAGTGGAGAAGACCAAGCTCAAGCCTTTAAAATTGTTTCCCTTCCCTTCCTTCCCTTCCTTTCCCTTCCATCCCCTTCCCTTCCCTTCTCTCCCTTCCCCTCCCCTTCCCTCTCTTCCCTTCCCCTTCCTTTCCCTTCCCTCCCTTTCCCATCCCTCCCCTTCCCTTCCCTTGTCCTCCCTTTTCCTCCTTTCCCCTCCCTTTTCCTCCCCTCTCTTCCTTCGCTCTTCTCCAATCCCCATTTCCTATCAAGATATTAAACCCAAAATAATCTTGCAATCTGTAGAGGGAGGAGATAAGTATTTTTTTTTTTTTTTGGTACCGGGGATCAAGCTCATGACCTCACGCTTGCCAGGCAGGCGCTTAAACCACTGAGCTAAATCCCCAGCCCGAGGAGATAAGTATTAAAACTATTCTTAAGGATCTCAGAATGTAGGGTTGGTAGTCCATCTGGTTTCTACAGGGGCCAGACTGATCAATCAAGTGAATCTAGAATGTGATTGTAGAAAAGTAAAAGTTCTACCAAATAATAGCCCCCAAACACAGCCTAGGCTGGTCTAGTATCCTCATTGACATAGATTAATATGCGTTCAGATATATATGTAACATGCAGCGATTGATTTGGTAAATGTACAATATCAATCAGGTAAGAATATTAAAAACAATTATATTCATACAAGATGAACCACATCATACATTCAGAGTTTTACCCTGGGGTTGTGTTAATTCTCTTTCCCCTTGTTACAACACAGTTCAGGGAGGTGTGGACCACTTGGCTATCTCATAAGCCATCACAGTGATCCACTGTATGGGTGGGAGCATGCTGACTAGGGAGGTAAACAAGAAGCAGGCACAAGGAAGGCACTGATAACACATGAGAATTCAGAGGGTGAAAGATAAGCCTTAAAAAGATTCATAAAATTTCCATATCAGTAAAGACTTTAAAGGCTGAGGAGTCAGGAACAGCCTGAGCTATTTGATCCAAAGCAAAAGACAGTATTTTTATTCTACAGCCATAAAGATAGATGCACTGCGTCAGTTAGGCCTTTTTGGTTGTTGGCACACATTCCATACTTGAGAAATTGCCCCCGTTCATGCAGTGGGAAACGTGAAAGACTCTCTGCTCTGAGTGAGATCTGGAGAAGAATGAGATCTCCAACAGACCCAGCTGCAGTGCCAACAGCTTTGCCACTTGGTCCTTACAATCCAGCAGACCTTGGTGTTGGTGATATAAGTTTGGAACCAAAGTAATGTAGACTTTGTGGCAAACCTTAGATGGAGAATCCCAATTCAGATCTGTGGCGAGACCATGCTACCTTTTGAAAAACAATTCCTGCGCACTGCTGGGACATGCTAGAGATAGAACTCCTGACCATTATCTATCAAATGACAGTGTATCTGGAATCATCAAAATATGCTGGACTCTTTCAAACCCACCAAGTCATAAGTTCAGGCAGGGAATGCTGTGATCACCATCTACCCACAGTGGAATGTCAGGTCTCAAATAGGCTGCATGGGCATGTGGGCCTGACCTCAAGGTCACAGCTGCACCATGGCCCTCTATGGCTCTATGGTGTCTTATATAAATACTTGAAAGAGGAAGGAGATGCCTGATTTTGATTTGTGGGAAGACTGTAAAGATGGAGATAATCCTCCAGATGTAGTACACATACGGCACCAGAAACCTCCACATGGTTTTATGGACTTAGAAAAATACAGAGGTCTGGGAACCGAAGGATGGAAACAAGGATGGCTTCCTTTATTGCATTTCCAACGACTCACTGTGGGTCTTTGTATTTCCCAGGGCACTTCCAACTGTGTATTGAGAATTTATTGCCTGGCAAGCTCGAGGTCGTGAGTTCGATCCCCAGTACTGCAAAAAAAAAAAAAAAAAAAGAGAGAGAATTTATTATACAAGGAAAGGTCCTCAAACTTGGCAGAGGTCATTGTCTCTGAACTTCAAGGAGGAAGTAGTTGTTTTTTCAAAATAGAAGGAGCATGAGTGGAACTAAGATAATCTGTTTGGGACCCCTTGGTTCTTCCTTGTCCATTTGTGACTGTGAATGGACAATGACTGGAACCCAAGAGTGTATCAGGAGCGAGAGTTTGGGTCACATCACCCAACACACCAGGGTATTAGCTGAGGGTGACAGGAATTCACGATGGAGACCATGTGCACCAGTTGCAGCACCAAGATCAGTTGCAGGGCTGGGGACCATCATTTCCCCCCCTCACCTCCCTTTCCATCTTTACCCCTCAAGAAAAAAATGTTCGGGAAAAATTGAAGAAGAGTGTCCTGCAGTGCATGGGCTGATGGCGGAGCCATGGAGGTGCACTACTAAGAATTCTCTTCCATAAAGAACCTGCTACTTAGTGGCAAAGGGGAAGGGCATTGACCACTTCCAGGTTCAGTGCCTGCAGACAAGCTCACAAATTCCATTCACGGGCATCTTCAAGCCTGTGAAAAAGATGTAGGTACCTGGACCTTGTCATTTTTATCCAGTGGGAAGTCTTTGCCTGGGAGCTCTGCGTGGGTTTAGTTTGGACTTTGATGATTTCTCATGATGACCTGATATCTTTTCCTTGCCCTATCCTATCTCCCTGCCCTATTCTTTCCTGTATTGTTCACTATCAACCTTTGACTCTTCCAGTTCTTCTTGTCTCCTACTTCTCAGAGGACAAAAAGACAGAGTTTAAATTTTACTTCTGCTACTTCCCTGTTGTGTGACGCTAGGCCAGTGCTTACACCTCTCTGAGTCCCATTTCTCACCACGAATCAAAGGGGTAATGCCTTCTTTCAGACTCACTGAGAGCTAAATGATATGATGCATTATAAATGGTGACACTAATGATCCACAAATGGAGTTGACTGCCATAGTGGCCAGGCCTGCTGGGCAGCCGATTGGATTCCTATACCTAGCATCCCTGGAGAAGACAGAGCTCCCTGTCTGCTGAGATCTCTCACAGCTATAGCTCCAGAATTATAGGCACTTGGATTTGAATCTCATGTTAACACTTACATTTATAGTGGCCTTGAATAAGTGATTTTGGGACCAGGGATGTGGCTAGGGACGGGGGATAGAGCTCAATGACACAAGCTCCTTCCTGGCAAGCTCAAGGTCCTGAGTTTGATTCCCAGTACCAAAAATAACTAACTAACTAACTAACTAACTAACTAACTAACTAAATAAGTGACTTCACCTTTCTGTGCTTCATGTTCTTCATGTAAAATGAAATATTAGTAGGTCTGCTACTGCCAGGAGGTCCTGTGATAATTCAGTGACATGATGCATACAATGCGTACGGTGGCACCTAGGAAGCATGCAATAAATGAGAGCTAGAGTTACTTACTTGTTACGTTTTCTGACCAGTTGTTCTGTCTATGACCCTCTGCTGTGGGACTGGTCATAAAGAGAAAAATAAAGCTCATTCATGAAGCTACCAAGTGGACAGTTCATCGCTTCTCAGCCTTTTGGCTAAGATCAAGTGCAAAGTGGACAGTTCATACTTCACAGAGGAAAAACCTGAGGCTCAGAGAGGAGAAGCAGTTTGCGAAAGATCACAGAAATTCACGAGATGAAGCTGGGGCTTGAACCCGATCCAGCTGCCTCTAGAACTGCATCCTGTGCGAGGCAGCTTTTCGAAGCCATCAGTCCTCAGCAAGTGGTAGGTGAGGATTTGGAGAATTCCTACAACATTGCCGCTCAGTGACTTCTTTTTTTTCTTAACCACATGGTCACACAGAACAGAGAACTGGTGGACAGCCTCACAATAGTGGGAGCATCTTTTGGGGCCCAGTATTATACCAGATATCCCTGGGTGTCCAGTATCCTATGGGAAGGCCACTCCTTCTCTCTGAGCAGCCGCCAGAAGTCAAAAGGACTTCTTTAGGGTAACATACATCTGGGTCCAAATCTCAGCATCTTCCCTGACTGGTCATAGAGCTTTGACTCCTGAGCTTCCTGAAGAACTTTCATCTTTATCATCTCTCTATTCCTCTTCACTTCCTCATCACATGTTCAGTAGAATCCCACAAGGGGAGGTTCCCTGCCAAGAAGTGCCAGTGAATTGTCAAGGAGAAGGCTCCATGTCTAAGACCACCCATCTCCCTCCTGGCCTTCTCTCCCCCTAAGTTTTGTCTTCTCTTAGAGGAGGCCTGGCACTTGTGTACCTAAAGTGGATTTTGCAAACTTTCTGGAGTTCTACTTTGTACCAGGTCCCAGGCCAAGCATTTCCATAATAACCTCCACAATATGTCAATGAGGAAAAAGAAAAGTCAGTGAGGCAGATTCTGATATTGTACTCATTAGACAAATGAGCAAATTGAGGTAGGGCAGGCGTGAGGAGGCAGAGCTGGGACTGGACTTCAGCTCATGGTTATCTAATCCCAAAGTTCACTTCCATGCGGGTACAACTGGGTATGCTTGCTGTGGGGATGGAGATCAGAGATGCCTGATTCACATCTGGGTAGCTGGGTAAAGGGAAGCATGTGGAGTCCAGCCTACCCCAACTGTTGGTGTCTGTCTGCTGGGTTAGGCAGCATGAGGTATGGGGTGGGAGGTCAAGAAAGTCACAGTGGAGGTCCCTGGATTGTCTGAGATCTCCACCATTCTCTGGATAACAGAAGGCGGTACAATGGCTCCAGCTGTGGTTGGTAAATCCTCCCAGGTACCAGTTCTCGTTTAATCCTCCCAGCATCTGTAAGAGTCAGGAATTTCCCAGAGCTCACCCAGGGCTGTACCTGTCTTGATGCAGATGTACACACCCCTGCCAATGGTGGGTGACTTCACGTCAGGCCCTTGCCCCAGTTGACTGCACTTTGACCAGGGCTCTTGGTCCTGCTCCCTGGCTCTACCCTGTGATGGCAAGAACTGTGGCACAGAATCCTTTTCCAAGCACCAGGTGGGTTTGGAGTGTTGGGATTATGAAGTCTTCCTTGGTGTTCCTGGGATGGGGGTGTGGGAGAGGGAGAGGGAGAGGGAGAAGGAGAAGGAGAAGAGGAGAGAGAGAAAGAGAGAGGCATGCTTAATATTTACAGACAACAGAACATAACCCAAAGGACCCTGACTTGCCTCCTAGGGGGAAAGCATGATGGCTGGACTGGTTGTGGTGACATGCACCTAAAGTTCCAGTACTCTGGGGGAGTGAAGCAGGAAGATCACAAGTCTGAACCCAGCCTGGGGAACCTAGCAACTTAGTGAGACACTATCTCAAAAAACAAAAGAAGAAAATTAAAAGGGCTGGGATTATCGATCAGTGTGAAGGTCCTCGGTTTAATCTCCAATATCAGGAGAGAGAGAGAGAGAGAGAGAGAGAGAGAGAGAGAGAGAGAGAGAGAGAGAGAGAGAGAGAGAGAGAGAGAGAGAGAGAGAGAGAGAGAGAGGGCTTCAAACCAGACCAGTAGCATGATCTGGCTCACCAAAGGCGAGGCTGGACTGTGTCCTGCCTGCCCCCATTACCTTTGCTCCATTTTCAGCCCTTCCAGGCAGAAACGGGAGGTGAAAGGTGCCAGAAGATAAAGTCAGAAAAATGCTGCCCCCATGTAAGCATGGGAAAAATACAGTACAGTGAGCTTATGACAATCCTAGGCAAAATTCCAGAAATTCCTTTTCTAAGCAGGGATTATTGGGAGCCAAGATGGGTTTACTTAGGTTAAAGCATGACTAACTGCCCAGATTTCTCTTGTAGGAAGGGTAATTAGGGCATGTTGTGGGAAAAAGACCACAGACTCAGAACACAAAAATAGGACCAAGCTATTGCAAGAACTGCATTGAAGAGGAGAGTGCTCATTAGCCCGGGGCTGGCTCCACCACCTCCTTCTGTATCAAATTATAGACTTCCTTCTTATTTTTTTAAATAAGAAGTTTATTTAAACAAGACACTTGACTTGAAAACTAGGAGTTTTTTAAAAGAGGAATTTTTGGCCCTGAAGCAAGGCCAGCAGATTGCTGTAGCTGCTGGTTTCAAACAGGAGCCTAAAGAGAATTCTTTCGGTGGTCTGTTGGCCATTTCAGAACTTTGGAAATGGAATGGCCAATTCATCAGAAAGAAACATCAGGTGAGTATGGTGGACTTTGGGGGGCCTGCAGGGGAGAGACCCTGGCGCCTCGGGACCTGCACCGTACGGTTGACTTGGGGTACTGGGAGAACAGGGAGCTCCTCCCCTCTCTGGGGGGCAGCTGAAAGTGCCAGACTTTTGGCAGCCTGAAGGAGAGAGACCCTGGCACATCAGGACCTGCACTGTGCGGTTGACTCGGGGTGCCAGGAGAACAAGGAGCTCCACCCCTCTCTGGGGGGGCGGCTGAGAGTGTGGCAGACTTTTGGTGGCCTGAAGGAGAGAGACCTTGGCTCATCGGGACCTGCAGTGTGTGGCTGACTCGGGGTGCCGGGAGAACAAGGAACTCGTCCCCTCTCTGGGGGATGGATGTCAAGCTTGAGCTGAGAATCGAACATCTCATGTCGTCCTGTCCCCTGTCCCGTGTCCCTCCCCCACTTAGCAAGTGGAAGCCAGTAAACTACACATCTTGTGAAAAGATTGATATGTTATTTAGTATGAGCTCCCCATATGCCAAGATATGGACAACGATTTGGAAGAGACCGTGAGACAATATGACAGATAGTGAAGATCTCGGGTCGTCTAGCTTTGAAATTTATGCTTTCTTATGTCCCGTTCTGTTTTGTTGTGTTTAATTTTACCCCCTTAAAATAAAATTATATATATATATATATATATATATATAGAGAGAGAGAGAGAGAGAGAGAGAGAGAGAGAGAGAGGAAAAGAAAGTGCTCTAAAGGATTTAACTGCATGTATGTTTAAGTGTGTAAGATAGATGACCACATTACTGTTTTTGTTAGATTGTTGAGCAGAATTGTTAACAGTCTCACTGCTCGAATGTCTACTTTGTATGCTTTAATTTTGTAACTTGAACAACTATTTCCAAGGATGACAGTATGTAACTTATCAAGTGGCGGATTTCCTAGTGTTTTTGTTTTTGTTTTGTTGTTCTTTTATTTTTTTGCCTTTGGAATTCTGTATTGTTACTACCCTTTTTCTGTTTTGTTTGGTTTTCTTTGTTTTTTCTCTTTAAATAAAATTTAAAAAAATAAAAGAGGAATTTACTCCTACTTAAAGACAGATTACCCTACATGTAACAGCTATGTACAAAAAAGTTATAAAATTGTGCTTTGTTTTACAATAAGTAAAAAACATTAAAATTCTCCAATCAAGCAAGGTATGCAAGGATTTTTATGCTGTTGTCTTTTCTGTTAAAACAGTAAGAGCAAAATAACTTATAGGAATATAAAGGTAGGAGCTGAATGAGCACAACACTAATGGAAAAAGTGGTTTGTTTCATAGAACCAGTATTTCCCCATCCCGTCTCCAGTTGATGTCAGTCAAAATGTACTGTTGGTCATTAGTAAAAAAAAAAAAAAAAAAATTCAATATGATTATACACATACACCAGATACTTCATATACAATAAAGGAATGGGAGGCAGGTGTGGTGGCACACACCTGTAATCCAGCATACTCAGGAGGCTGAGGCAGGAGGATTGCTGCAAGTTCGAGGTCAGCCTCGGCTACATAGTGAGCTCAAGGCCAGCCTGCACTACATAGCAAGAGCTTGTCTCAAAAAACAAAAACAAAACAAACAAACAAAGATTCTCCCCCTAAATGGAATGAGGAAGGGACAAATGAAAGAATAGAGAAAACTGTACTGTAGTGGTCAAGATGTGGTGGGACCAAATTGTGGTTATCAAATCGAGAATGTATTCTTGTTAGGTAAGGACAGAGTTCTACAGTAAAGTTGTTGCAGTTTCTATTTTTGGTAGTAACCTCCTGTTTGCTGTTGGAACACATCAATTATATCTTTGTCCTCCATTTCCAACTGTGTAGGTGTGTCTATTTCATTGATTGGCTGTCCAACAAATTGGACTCTGATTTCCTTCATTGACAAACCCTGCCCTTCACAATAGGCTTTCATTAGCTAAGCGGTGAATGGCTCTTAGTCTTAAACTGCACCACAGAACCATCGTGCACCACCACCTTCAAATTAATATAATCATTGTTCTTTCTGGGACTGGGGATTTAGCTCAATGGTGTAAGTGCCTGCCTGGCAAGTGAAAGGTCGTGAGTTCGATCCCTGGTACTAAAAAAAGAGTCATCTTCAATCATTGCTCTGTTTTCCCTCCTTCCTTGGGCTTTTTGTTGGTCATAGTAAGCACCCAAGTCTCCTCAGCTGCCTCTTCACAAAAGAAGTATGACCTCCGAAATCAAACTAAGGGAAGAACGAAAGCACACGAGCAGCACCAGGAGTGGCAGAAAAAAAGAAGCAGAGGTAGATGAGGGAAAGCTAGGCTTCCTTCTACAGCAGAGCAGACTCTGAAGTTACCAAAGCTGCCTTTTGGTCAGCAGTGAAGGAGGGTCCTTGGGACATTCGTGTGAGGAAGATGAGGATTCTAAAACAATGGATACAGATAATACACACTTGAGAGGGGGTGGTGGTATTAGTCCACCAATAAAGTGTTTGTGGGCTAGAAAGGAGCCCCATAGTTTGCTCAGGGAAGAAACCACCAAGAATCTCTCAGAATATTGGATATAAAAGTCTGTAAGCTAAGAAGGCTCTGGTTTCCTTGTCAGGCACCACCAACACTGTGGCCAAGTTTGTTGCTGATTATGTTTTTCAAATGTTTCCCACAAATATATTTGAGGGTGCTTGAAGAAATACAAGACCAAATCATAGGGTAGCTCAACCTCTGCATGACGCTTGCATCCCTCTGCTCAGGGCAGAAGGAACTGATTGATTGTGCTGGGAGGGGCTCTGCCTCCTTTATGACCCAGAACATTAAGTAAGCGGTGTGGTCAGTTGTCACCCTGGGTTGACAAAGATGGTCTAGTTTCCCTGTACCTAAAAACAATTCAACTTGAAGGATTATAATCTCTCTGAGAGGCATATTATTTATTCTCTAACCAAATGAAATTCAAATGGAACAAAGACAGCCCTCAAATTCATGTTATTACAACATACACAAAAGCAGAATCTGCAAAAACAGGCAAAAAAAATACCTGAAGATATGGACAAGGAAGTAAAGAAAATCACTTGCACAGAGTGCCTGTCATAAACCAATGCTGTACGCTTATGGAAAATTCCAAATGGCTCTGGGTCTCTTCTCTCCAAGGCGCCATCAAGGTGTCAACAAGGAAAGGAGGATCATTCACTCTTTTTTTTTTTTTTTGGTACCGGGGATCGAACTCATGACCTTGCGCTTGCCAGGCAGGCGCTTAAGCCACTGAGCTAAATCCCCAGCCCTGATGGTTCACTCTTGCAGAGCTCCAAAGACTAAGCCTGTTTCTGAGGCAAAGGGTGGAGTTGCGGCAAAATGTGCCTCCCATGGCAGTAGGAAGCCCATGTTTACAGTCGCAGTAGGTATATTATCTCAGCTTCCAGTTGTCAATTGTAGAGGGAAAAGTTCTAGAAGCCAACTATCTTATTGACATGTTGGTACACACTGATCCAGGTGGCTATCGCCCATCTGCTTGGCTCACTTATAACTGTGTCACAAGAAAAAGCATGGAGTTAGTGCTATCAAAGCACAGGCATATCCATCATAATGGAAATGCCAGTTTACTTAGATTCACAAGAATCAACATGGCAGAATAACGTATCACAACATCCTTCCCTTACCCCTCCCTGGTGTTGCTCTGGGATGCCTTCTGTGGAGGTGCAGGGGAGAGGAATGTGAGTCTAACCTTCAAGAAGAAAACCCTGTCGGCTGTCCTTGGGTCTGGGGAATGTTCCGGCACTACTCTGAACTACCTGCATGGCACGACCATTTCTAGTGAAGCCATGGAATAGAAAGGTTCCGGGTTCAGGTTCTGATGTCAAACTGCTCCTTGCATCAGGCTCATCTCTACCATTTACTGTTTGGGTGACCTTGAGCTGGTCGGGCAATAGCCACCTGGCATTAGTGTACCTTGCATTTTTTTCTTTGAAAACTGGGGATAACAATGTCTAATTCATAAGGTTATAGCATTGGCTTCTGTTTTCTAAAGGACCTACAGTGAGAAACACATTTTACATCAAGCTTTGGCACAGGGCTGGGGATATAGCTCAGTGACAGAATGGGTGGAGGGAGGGGAAGGAGGAGGAGGAGCTGTATGCACACATGTATATATATATATATGTAAAAGTATATTTATAATTAGAAAAATAGTTTTCTCAACAATTCCTAACCTTGGTGTTGGCTGATGAACTATGATGTTTATTCCATTTCATTCTTTCATTAAGCAGAATGATGTTTGGGAGCCGTTAAACTGACTTTACTACACATATAGGTTGTCACCTACAGTTTAAGAAACACTGGCTTAAGGTCCAGCGGGAATAACATTCTCAGCTCCAATGTTACAATTTTCTTACACATAAGCCATTTAAAGCTTTAAGGTCCAGAAGAGAATGAGCAGGGTCCAGAAGAGAATGAGCAGGGTCGGCCTTTCAAATGTTCATTCTCTTCCTTCCTCCATCCCCACCTCCACTCATTCATGAATTGTTTCTTCACTCACTTATTCACTATCCATTTATCATAGAGTTTTATTTCCTGGAAAAGAAATTCCAAGGAGGAATATGCTCTGCAGTTTATGGGAAATAAGAACTAGAACTGTAGCGAAATGGAACTTACGGATGAGAGTAGCAAGAAGGGGAGCTGAGTACCTCCCTTCTCCCCATCCTGGGTGCCACTGCACAGTAGGACTGGCTGCCCGTGATACCTCTCTTGAAATGTGTGACCACAGGGCTGGGGATTTAGCTCAGTGGCTTAAGTGTCTGCCTGGCAAGCGCAAGGTCGTGAGTTTGATCCCTGGTACCAAAAAAAAAAAAAAAATGTGACCACAAAAAAAAATGTGTGACCACAGTTAGCAGAAGGGAGACTGCGATGGGTTTCAGTACTGGGTAGAAAGTCAATTGAGTTTGTTGCTCCATGTTCCACTGAACCTGGGAGGCTGGTGCAGCCATTACCTGGGCTGTTCTGGGAGTTGAGAGGAGAACCTCCATGCACTTGGGGTTCTGTGTCCCCACCTTTGGCCAAAACAGCTCCATTTCTGTTTTATACAATGGAATTCTCACTGAGGTTTATTTTGGAGGGTAGCACCTCTATCCCTGTGTCTTCCAAGGAAAACCCCCAAAGAACATTTTCCATTATTGCATAAATAAATAAATAAATAATCCTTTAAACTAGGAACTCATTAAATCCCTGTGTTTCAGGAGCAATTATTTCTAGAATTCTGGGACTTATTTTTTTCCTTATAAAAAAAGTCCATTAAAATTACAGCATAAGACTGTTTTGCTCTCTTAAATCCTTATATAATTGAGCGCAAGAATTAAAGAATGCCATGTGTGGCAAGACAACAGGTTGAGATGTTATTTTGTGCTAGTGATTTTGTTCTTCATTCCAAGCCTCAGGGGGTGCTGCTGAAGCCCGTTGAGAGCAGAAGTTCCATGTAGACAACTGGTTTTTCAGGCTTTTGTTGATTGAAAGCTTTAGTTTATTGAAGGGAAAGGAAAAAAGGAATGAGTGCTATTGGGTGGGTAAGTCGTGGGAGGAACTGGAGGAATCCCAGCGTATTGTCTATGTGGTTCCCCTCAGAGGCGCCCTCCCTAGATTCTTTGATTTACTGAAGTCACTGTCAGCTTTCAGGGACATTCGGGAGTTGAAGAAGACCATTCTGGTTTGAAGTCTCCAGTGTTTCTCAAACACTAAACACTGAAGGGTGTTAGGGAATCCTAATAAAATGTGGTATGTGATTCTGCAGGGTCGGGTGAAGTCCTGAGAGTTGTATTTTTAAAAAGGTGTCAGGGTCTCTGATATTTGAGTAGTGAAAAGCCAAAAAGGGTCAGCCTCATGTTTTCTGGGCACAATGTGAGCTCTGCAGATTCATCCATTTTTAGAGCAAAAATGAGCTTGAAATTTCCTATCAGCACATATAAAGAGATGTACCCTCAGTATTAATTTTACTTGGAAGAATCAGCTCATTGAGTTTGAGATTTTATATTTGTAGCTCTGGCCCAGGCAAAAAGTTGTGTCTTCATGGAAAGTCAAGTGTTATCAATCCCCTTCCGTTGAGGTTGGATTTATTAAGCGGAATCCATCCATTTTCCCTTCCTAGAATGAGATATCTCTCAGACACTTGGTGCATAGTTTTGGGTTTTCTAGGAAGCTCTGGTGCTGGGAATTAAAAGTTTGTTCTCCTGGTTAAATTCCTTCAGTTGCTTATCTTGATTTCTTTGGCTGAAATTTTATCTGCTTCTTAGTTTGTCTTTGCCCAGAGGCACAAAATACCCCTTTCTGTAGTCCTCTCCACCCCACCCCAGGCCCAGCCCAGGATTAGAGATAAACAAGGAGTTGTGAGAAAACACACAGCCTTGCTCCCCTCTTACAGGGCCCCTCTCTTCTAGAAGCAGAGTTTGTGTCTCCTGGGCTTGCTTACCTATCCATCTTCACTTCTTTTGCTTAATGTTCTAGCTGGGAATATAAATCATTTTGTAGGGCTGGGGATATAGCTCAGTGGCAGCAGCCCTTGCCCGGTAAGTGCAAGGTCCTGAGTTTGATTCCCAGTACCAAAAAACAACATAAATTATTTTGTAAAGAATAGACAAAAAAGTAACCTTTACTAGCATCACCCTCCCAGGAGTTATAGCTGACTTCAGGAAACCATTTTTTTTTTTCTTGTGCTAGAAATCAAACCTAGGGACTCATATTCATGTATTCTAGCAAATGCCCTACCACTGAACTACAAGAAATAATTCTTAAATGGATTTCACCCTTTACCACAAAACATCTAAAAACATGCTCACCAGTGGATAAATGGATAAAGAAAATGTGATATTTACACACAGTGGACTGTTACTCTGCCATAAAGATAAGCCTGAGTCATCTGCAGGAAAATGGATGTACCTTGAGACCATTGTGTTAAGTGAAGTAAATTAGACACACAAGCTTATATGAGAAACCTAAAATATAACTAAAAAGCAAAATAAAAGATAATAGGAAGTAGGGAGCTAGATCTTAAGTGGAAAGGGGATTGAGGGATGGAAGGAAGGGAGAGGGTGGGGAGGCAAAGGGAAGAAAAAAGAATTAATGTACATGGACCAACTCCACACAAGGTGTGCAAACATTACATAATACAAACCTGTACTGATAAAAAGCCCCATATGTGCAAATGGAACAATCTGTAAATGCTCCTTGCCTACAAAGTAATAACATCTTATATTTGCATGGCACTTGATACTTTTCAAAGAGACCTGGTATTAATTAAACATCTACTTGTACAGGGGAAGCATCTTTCTTATTTATTTTCTCCAGACAGTTATGTAGGGGAATGAAACTCCCGACCTACTATGTCCGGTACAAGTTCGTGTTCTCTAAAATCGAATAATGAATTTTAGCAACAATGGAGGTTAAGAGTAGAATATATTTATTGAGAGAAAGAAAGCTTCTGTCTGAAGAGAGACAGAAGGGGTCTCGAGCGGGTTGCACAGGACTCTGTCCTTTTAGGGAACTTTATAGAGTAAAACCATGGGTTCAAGGTGGGGGAAGACTGGGAGCGCACAAGGCAGATGGGCACAGATGGGACATAAGTATAGTTAGCCAGTAAGATTAGTAGTTCAGGTAAAATTGATTAAATTGGGGACAAATGAGGAGGCAAGTCACATAGGAAGCAGGCATTTTTAGAGAGCCCTGCCTCTTCCCTAGGGGGTTGGAATGGTGACTCCAAGGTGATAGGGAACTATTTAGAATATTAACCCTCAGGATATGGGTACATTTGGTCTTTTATCTCGAGGTCTCGCCCACAGCAGAAGGTATCTGTCTCCCCCGCAGTTGTCAGGTATCTGGGCTTCTGCACTGGCTCCTTTGAGGACCTAGCCCTGTCTCACTTCCTATAATATTTCTAACTAACTCAGCTGCCCGCAACAAAAGGGTCTTGTTAATTACTTCAGGTGGCCTTGAACTCACTGTGTAGCCCACGCTGGCCTCAAACTGGAGGTGATTCTTCCACCTTAACCCTTAAGTGCTGGGATTATAGTTATGCCACTACAGTCTGGCAACATTCTATTAAATCTTCCCAACAACCTCTGTGAGGAGGTGTTACTATCCGTTCTCTATTCAGTCACAAATATTTAAGCAAACGAACCTTCCTGATTTAAGCAAAATTTGTAGAAAAAAAAGTAGATATGTTGACTACAAAAAAAGAAAAAATGAAGTTTAAAGGAAAACAACCTGGACCTCTGGTTCACATGGCCCATGAGGGACACCTGGAAGGTTATTTCACTCCCTTCTTGTCCATGAGATGGGATAGAGTGACAGATGGTGGCAGAAACGGGCTGTGGTAGAGGTGACTAAGGGAGCAAATTCTGATCTCTACTGGGCAAAGCCACAGGAGAAATTGCTTTTCTTGGGTCTTCTATGAGTCAGTTGTCTGGTAAGTGGAGCAAGAGGCTTTGGGCAAATTCTGGGATTCTGTCAGAGAGGAGAGCCTGAATGTGCTGGGTCTTGTATCTGCAGAGGTGAGAGATTTATATCAAGGCTGTGCCTAAACTTGGAAACTAGGTGATCAGTCTTGTCCAGTAACTTGGTGCCAGGAGATTCATGTCATATCTAGCTCACCTTTTCCACCGATCAACCATGAGCCTCTGGTCAGAAGGTTCCCGTCTAGAACACAGGACTGGCTTGATGGGATGTGTTCAACGATTGAGACTAGTTTGATCTTCTGGGGTTGGAAAGGAAATGGCTTTCTTTCCTTAGAGATTGTGATGTGTTTTCTTTATGGAATGTGAGGTGGGGAAGACCCCAACTCACACATTGGGACCCATTCTGTACCAAGTGCTGGAGATACAGCAACGAGTGACAGACACAGTTCTTAGTCCTTGATCACTTGGAGCTAACAGAAGTGCAGACCAATGAAACAGTCACTGCTCCACTGAGGTTAGAACTGAGACAGAAATGATGAGAGGGAGCCCACATGAGAAAGGCAGAAAAAAGTTCCAGGACAGGCCTGGCCACGGGCAGAAGCGCCGTGTTTGAGGGGCAGAGAAAGGCTGAGCAGCACCAGGTGAGAGGAGCTGGACACGCTGTGACATCTTCATACCCTGGCTTAGGTACAGTCCTGTTGGAAGGCAAAGAACTAAACGAGGTGACCTTCTGTTTCTGTTCCCTGTGTAGGAAGGGTGCACACACACACACACACACACCAGCACTGTGAACCTTGGACCCTTGGACACAGCCAAGTAGGGGCTGCTACTCTTCAGCTCACCTTTGTGGAAGATCATTTAAGTCAGAAAGAACCCTGTTCTTTTCCCCCCACTCCCACCGGTGGAGGGACCTTGGGGTCTCGCCCAAGAAAGGAAGCACTGCTTCCTGGTTTATGTTGAGATGGGAAAGACTTGCCCAAGAACAATGGCATTTTTGCAAAACACCACTTTGTTCTGGTGAGACCAGGAGGGGATTTCCTTCGGGACCTAGCCTGGTCCCACTGCCCTTGACCTGCCAACCACAACAGCCACATGGCGCTCTCTCTCTGACCAACCTTTCATCTGAGACACTTGCTCATGCACAGCCCTGGCTGGCTTAACCCTTTGAACGCTGCCCTGCCTAAGCAGCAGTGTGTCAGGCTTGCTGAAGTCTCTTCCTGGATCTCCCAGAACATGCTGACGGGGGAGTCAAGGCTCATGTGAGGAGGAACCAACCAGAGTTGACATCATCTCCTTTCTCAGTGAAAAGGACCGTCTGGAAAAGGGTTCAGACTTGTCCTAGGTGTGTCTCAGCTTTAAAAATCTTTAAAACATTAGAGTCAGAAGGTCATCCCTCTGTTATAGGTAGGGAAGCAAATTGAGAAAAGAAAATATTTCCCAAGGCCACGGAGTTTTATTGGTGGAACCAAGCTCAGGAGCTGGAGCTGACTCTCAGACCAGTCTATTTTCACTTAGCCGCTCTGCTCTAGAGGAGATTAAAGTTTGATTGTGAAGGGGAGAAAGCCTACATTGGGGGGCAGATAAAGCTGCAGGGCCCCAGAAATTTGAAAGGAAATGAGAGGAAAAAGGGAGTGTGCCACTTTTTAAATTTTTGTTTTTTGAGCCAGGTCTTGCTGTGTAGTTGAGGCTGGCCTTGGACCCATCGTGGTCCTCCTGCCTCAGTCACCTGAGTGCTGGGATTTCAGGTCTGTACCACTATGCCAAGCTGATAGTAGGGGCAACTCCAATAACCTCTCCCATATTTTCCAGGCATGCATGGTTTTTCCTCTGTGAATTGTTAAATGGACCAATGTAGTGAAACTATTATGTTTGTTTAGAAGAGACATTAATGAGAAGTGAGTGGGCATTTTATTGTACTGTTAGAATAGAAGAACTTTGGTTTTCACCAACTGTTGTTTTCACATTATGCTTGGCATAGAAGTAGACACAGGCAAAGTTTTTTTTTTAATAATTTTATTTAAAGAGGAAAAAACAAAACAAAATAAAACAGAATAAAGGGTAGCAACCGTACAGTATTCCAAGGAAAAAAGGAAAAGTACAACAACAATAAAACCTAAGAAATTATTACTTGACTAATTACATACTGACTTCTTGGAAATAGTTGTTCAAATTACAAAGTTAAAACATGTAAAGTA
>PVJX010018344.1:0-11505 GCA_004027295.1 Dolichotis patagonum
TTGATCATTTTCTGTTATTCGGTTCAGAAAGCCCTGTAATTCTTTCACTATATGCATGGCTTTATACTATTGTGTTATGTTTGATATTATTGTAATTGAAACTATGCTCAACTATAGCAGAGTAAGAGATATGGTGTTAGATACTGTTGATGTTCAGTTGACTTAATGTAAAGTACTGTGTTGCCTATGTTGTCCTCTTCTGATCTGCTCTGTACTGCCCCCTTTTGTTGTATTCTCTTTTAAGTAAAAAAAAACACACACACACACACACACACACACAATTTTTCTCCATTCATCAGCTGATAGGCATTTGGGCTTTTCCCAAGATTTAGCTATTACAAACTGTGCCACTATAAACATGAATGTACGTATATTGCTATAGTGTGACGCTTTTAATTCTTTCAGGAAGATACAAAGAATATGTATAACTGGGTCTAATGGAACATATGGTTTTATTTTCCCAAGGAACCTCCACCCTGATTCCTGCAGTGGTTACTCCAGCCTACACTCTCACCAATAGTGAAGAAGTTTCCTTTTTTAACTCAAAGCCCTGCTAGCATTTTTTTATTATTTTCTTGATAATAGCCATTGTTTCTAGAGTGAGGTACAATCTCAGCATTATTTTAACCACTTGGTCTTTGATAAAGGGCCCAAACAAATTCACTGGGAGAAAGATGGCCTCTTTAATAAATATTGTTGGAAAAACTGACTTTCCACATGCTGAAGACTAAAACTAGACCCATGTCTATTGCCATAAATGAAACTTAAGACAAAATGTATCAAAAATCTAAATATTAAAACAGAAACACTAAATGTGCTGGGAGATAGAATAGGTAGAATTCTGGAAGACACAGGTTGTAGGCAAAGACTTTAGGAACAAAACCCCAATTACTCAGGAATTATCACAAAGAATCAACAACTGACATTTTGTTTTACTGACGAGTTTTTGCACAGGAAAACAAATTACCAACAGAGTGAAAAACAACCCATAAAGTGGGAAAAAATTCATTCCAGCTGTTCTTCAGACAAAAGACTAATATCTGGAATATATAAAGCAGTTGAAAAAATCAGACTTTCCAAATTCAAAGACTCAATCTAAAAATGGGTGTGAGATGTGAGATGAACAGACATTTCTCAGAATGAGTGCAAATGGCAAATAAATATATGAACAACGTTCAACATCTCCAGTCATTTGAGAAATGCAAATTTTTTAAAAAGCATTTAATTCCTGGGTTGATGTTTATAAATTTCTTATGATGAATAGCTTTAGTGCTAGAGTTTAGAACATGTAGAAAATGATTGATTCTCAAAGATATCTGTCAGGGGTAGCAGGCTTTTGACTTTTGTCTTTTTTGCAGGATTCTACCTTTTCAATTTGTTGGGATGAGAAATTGCTGCCTATTTGAGCTATCCTCTGGCTCTTTGGAACTGGTTTAGAGAATGTTTCTCTGACTGTTAGGCTATTTCAGTCTTGGCATACCAGAGAACAACTGATTAGAACAATCATGTCACCTTGGCTAAAGTAGTACAAGTGGCAATAACAATAGCAATAAGCAGCCTAGAAAATGACAAACTGTGGCAACTATTAATTTGCCATCTTTAACCATATGAACTAGATTTGTGGCTATATAATAAAGTCTAAAACAATACAAAAATATAGAAAGTAAGCCCTCAGTGCGGTGATTGTACCCTCAAGGGAAAAAATTTAAAAGGGCTTAGGTGGGAAAATAGAGAAATAGAGGATGAAGAAGAGATTTGAATCAAGGCCAAAGGACAAAGATTATGCAAACTTTGAGAAACTGATAAAAAAGATAGGAGAAAAAGAGACAGGAAAGAAAGAAAAACAAGAACAGAATAGATCAGCCACAAAAAACTACAAACAATAACAACATTCATATAAACAAAAAGAAACAATCACAACAAAACAAAACAAAAAATAAAATAAGAAAAAAAAAGTGACCACTTTAGAGTGTCTCTGCTGTCACAGGTGGGCAGCATGGAGTGGGAGGACAGAGTCCAGGTCCAATTTGCTTGATCCCAGCAAGCCAGTGGTAGCTTTATGGTGGGTTAGTGGTTAATCCTAGCAAGCCTGCAGCTTTAGTTCCATTGAAATTCAGGCTGACTTGTGCCTGCAAGGCTGGAACTTGATTTATTCCACCTGCAACACCACATGTGCGACTTGCCAGCTTGAACTTGTCCCCCTGCTGGTTTCAGCTTGGTCCCTTTATCTCGCTGACTTGAACTCAGTTCTGCTTCACCCTGACACCCAGCTCAGCTGGCCTCTCTTGAAGATGGCTGCTGGCCAACAGCACTCTCTTGAGGGATTCTCAGCCTGAACAACTCACCAGCCACTGTGGTCTGCTGCTTCTACTGCGCCGTTTCCCTGGCCTGTTTCTCCACAGAGGCCTCTGGAGTCACCGGTAGTCACTGTGTATCTGCAGGTCCAAGCTGGTCCTTCTGCAGTGAGTCAGAATGGAGGAAGAGCCACATGGCACGTACTTCTTCATGGAAGTGTCTCCCTTTGTTCACCCCATGGGCTTCAGTTCTCTCTTCAGATCCTTTTGGGGTCCTGGGGACCCACTTGCCTCCTGCTTCCCTGATGCACATTGCTGTAGTGCACTGTCTGGACACCAAATCTTGGAGAGGTTCTTTCTTTGATATTCACCACTCTGCCATCTTCCTGGAAGGCTTTCATCCATTTCTATATTGAGTCATTTATCTATTTCTACTTTTCTTGAGTTACTTGTATAGATATATTTTAGTGTTAATTTATCATTATATGCTATTTATATATTAGTATATATAAACATATTGTAACTTTTAACCAGCTTTTTTCTTTCCTAGTGAATTTTTTGATGAACAAGCATTCTTAATTTGATATATTTGAGCTTATTAATTAATTTTATAACAGGTCATTTCTGTAAGTACTCAGTTTTATTTATGACTACCTAGTAATTTTTATATGAGAAAACTTCATACCTATATATATTGCTTTCAACATTAAAATGTTGATTGATATAACACTAAATTTGATATAATATTATGGTAATTATTATTTATTTTTATTCATTATTAGGTATATAACTATTTTCCAGCTCTGTTTATTTTTTCTCCTTTTCCCACTTCCCAGCTATGAACCTTCTATACTTATATCAAATGTCACATTTATATGAGTCTTCCTTGGTCTATTGTTCAATATACTTATTAATATAAGTAACTAGGTACTTCTAGAGCTTCATATTACGTATTATGATTTTTAGACTAGGTAACCTCCTTTTACTCTTACTCAGATATGATTTCAATACTCTTGGTCATTCAAAAAATTTAAAATAGGTTTGTTTAAGTCCTATTAAGTTTGATGAAAAATCTCTTAGAAATTTTTATTGAAATCTTTCTAAAGATTTAAGTGTAGGGATGATACAAATTTTCTAACTATTAAGCCCATTGTTCATGAATATGATAGAATTTTTTATTTTGTCTTTCAAAGTTGGAAAACCTTCCTTATAAAACTCATACATATTTTGTAAAATTTATTTCCAAATATCTGGCATTATTTTACTACTTTAAATGATTTCTTCCTATTTAATCAGCTTATCTGATGTTCATTAGTGGTGTTAGAAATGTAATTGAAATATGTACCATATATTTAGTCAAATTGCTACTACCCAGTTATTACTAGTAATTTTTCCATAGTTCCTTTGAAAGGTTAACAACTAGAAGACAGTCATATCAGTTTAAAATTACATTTCTTTGTAAACTTTCTAATCCTTGTAATTATTACATTTTTGTGAGATACAGTGTTAGATCAAGTACTGGTTGCTATATTCGACTAGTAACTGAGTTTGAAACACATTTTAAAAACACATTTTGTCAATTTAAGGTTATTTATTTATATACTTAATTGTTTTAAATATAATTTTATAATGAGTTTTATCAATCATTTGTCTCTTTAGTATGATAATGATTGATAGATTTTCAAATATGAGACATTCCTAAATGCTTGTGATAAAATTGACATGCTTTTTGAATATTATCTTTTTATTGTATATCACCGAACTGGATTTGTTGTATTTTATTACAGTTTTTACACATTCACTGTTGCAATAGGTCTGTTATTTTGGGTATTCTGAATGACTTTGCCTTGGTATCAGAGTTATGCTGTTTTGGGTAGAGTAAGTAAAGTATTACATTTTTTTCTTTTCTGTGGTAGTTTATATGCAATTGAATTCCTTGAATTTTGGAAAGGGTACCAAATCTAGATTGTTTCTTGACTGTATTTTAGAAAGTTTTAGTTTTGTAGACACTTATTTACTAATTTCAACTTTCAGCTTGAATTTTTAAAACTTTGAATTTTGAAATCATCTTTGAGTTTACATTTAAATTGTGAAGAGAGTGTAGATATCTCCCATATTAAGGGTGGTAGAGTAATTGATATTATAAAGAAAAAACTTCAAGACAGTCAGACAGTCAGGCTGTAGTATGGGTACTGCTGGCTCCTCTTTACCATATTTATAGTGAGAATTATAGCAGAATACAGAAAACAGTATTTTAGAAATTACATTTCCTCCTGAAGGAATCACACCTAAATTTGGGATCAAAGAAGAGACTTGCTGCTGAAGTGATTAGCACTACTAAAAGGAAACTAAATATTTTGCACTGGGATAAGAAGAAAGATGTCTTAAGGGCACTCAGGAATCAGCAAGAAAGTTCTGGAACACTTGGTAGAGAAAGGCTGCTTTGGGAGCTGATCTTCTAGATTCATTTCACTGTACTTGGCCATCCAGGCAATCAGAAGCTGCTGCTGTCATGGTCCAAGTGGGGTCTGGCTACTGCCAACCCTGTGGCAGACCTTTCTTTGTGTCATCTCCATGATGTTTTGTTTGACTTGCAAGCAGAATGCAGGGGTTGTGATATCAAGGTAAATTTCTTCAGATTTCAAAGAAAGGTCTTGGAGGCCAAGCAAGGAGCTCCTGGGAGGCAGTTTGCAAGCTTTAGGAATGAACCCAAAGGTACAGTGAAGACATGAGCATGTTGGTGATGCCAGGAACATGGGATGTCTCCTGCAGAAAGCTGCAGGCCTGAGACGAGCCAGCCCAAGCAATGGGCTTCAACCAGCAAGGCCATAGATGTGGGGCTGGTGATGTCCTCTGTAATTTATTCTCATCACCACACAGTCCAAATGCTCGACATGGAGCTATGGGACTTAATGCTTGCCATGTTAAAAGATTTCCATCTTTCTTTTTTGTCTTTTTCCTATATCCTTCCATTCAGGAATGGAAATACTTTCCCTGTGCCACTGGGCTTCGAGGTGATGTATCTTGGTATTGATTTTTAGAGCCTACTTTAAATATCAGAAGAGAGTGATTTGAGAAATGATGAATTGTTTAGACTTTGAGATTATTAGTTGTGTACACAGGATAGTCATAACATGTTTGGTGAAAATATTGTTTGGGGACTAATTATGATTTAAGGAGATGTATTTGTATTGACAAGGGGTGTGTTTATACGGTTGATATGATATCAGCTAGATTGGATTAAGAAATGCCACTCTAGAGGATAAAGTACATTTCTGGTTGTTTCTGTGTGGGTCAGAGGGGAGTTTCCTTGGGTACTATATGTGGTCCATGGCTCTTTTCTCTCTGGTACTGTAACCATGCACTCATACTGGCCTATATGAATTACATAGCTTTGCTTTATCACGTCCTGCCACAATGATGTTTCTACCTTGGATTCATTTAACAATGCATGTATTTATTCATTGACTTACAAAATGAGTCAAATGAGATCTCTCCTTTAAATTGTGGTTTTCAGATATTGCTTTCCAGTGATGAGAAAGCTAACTACTACATGGAGTATTTTTTCATATGTTTATTTTTTTCAGCATTTTTTGAGAGGTGTTGTTAAATTACTTGCCTCATTTCTTAATCAGGTAGTTTTCTTGCTTATTTGAATGTTAAGAGCTCTTTGTGTATTTTGGAAAATAATTTTCATCAGATACAAGTTTTGTAAATATTTTCTCCCAGTTTGCAACTTTTCAATTGTTGTAATGGTATCTTTTTGTGGAGAAGATACTTTTTAAAAATTTTTTATTTTAAAGAGAATAAAACAAAAGAGGGCAGAACAGAGCAGATCAGAACAGGACAACATAGGCAACACAGTACTTTACATTAAAAGAACCAGACATTAACAATAGCTGTCAAAATATCTCTTTCTCTGCTATAGTTGAGCATAGTTTCAAATACAATAATATCAAACATAACACAATAGTATAAAGCCATACATAGTGTGAAAGAATTGCAGGGCATTCTGAACCGAATAACAGAGAATGATCCATGGGTACTATAATATCTCATTTTCGATAAAAAATTTTGTTTGCACTATCACACATATTCAAATCCCAATAAAACATAATGTGATAGATAGAACCAATGGTAGTAGAAGAATAGAAGCATGGTAGGACTTCTAAGAAGGATGATATTAAATCAGCAATAGCTGTCACAATGTTTTGTTTTCTTCAAAACAGCTGTTCATACCATCATGCATGATGTAGTCAAACACAACAGAATAAAACCATTCCAATTGATGAATGAAAACATTGAAAGGCTTCAAAGCTATGAGATGGGGACTCATGCTTGCCATAAAATCTTATCTACTCTTATCAACTCTCATACTAGGGAGACTATACGGTATTTACACATGTGAGTCTGGTTTGTTTCGTGTATGAGTATGGCCTCAAGTTGTGTACATTTATTTATAAATATCTCAATGTGGTCATTCTTTATAGCTGAGTAGTACTCCATTGTATAAAAATGCCACAACTTTTTAATCCATTCCTCAGTTGATGGGCACTTAGTTCATTTCCAAAATCTGGCTATTACAAATTGTGCTGCTATAAACATGGGTGCACATATATCACTGTGGTATGATGTTTTCAGATCTTCTGGGAATATGCCTAGAAGTGGGATAGCTGGGTCAGATGGGACCTCCAAACCCAGCTTTTTGAGGTGTCTCCAGACTGACCTCCACAGTGGCTGCACCAGTCTACACTCCCACCAACAGTGTAGAAGAGTTCCTTTTTCCTCACAGCCTCTCCAGCACTTGTTGTTGGTAGTTTTTTCTATCCTGTCCATTCTTCTGAGGTGAGATGGAATCTCAGTGTTTGCATCTCAGAAATTTGGATTTCTCTAATGACTAATGATGATGAACATTTTTTTATATATTTATTTGCCATTCTTATTTGTTCATCTGAGAACTCTGTATTCATTTCAGATGTACATTTTTGGATTGGGTCTTTGAATTTTGAGGGTCTGATTTTTTTTCAGTTTTTATAAGTTCTAGACAGAAGTCCTTTGTCTGAGGGACAATCCATTAAGAGTTTTTCCCAATTCGTGGGTTTTCTTTTCACTCTGCTGGAAATCTCTTTTGACATGCAGAAACTCTTTAATAAGATATGGTCCCAGTTATTGACTCTAGGAAGTATTTCCCGTGCAGTTTGATTCTTGTTCATGAATTCTCTGCCTACCCCTATATCTTTGAGGTTTTTACCTACTTTGACTTCCAACAGATTTAGTGTTTCTGTTTTAAGATTTAGATCTTTCATCCATTTAAATTTTAGTTTACTGGGGGCTGGGGATTTAGCTCAGCGGCATAAGTGCCTGCCTTGCAAGTGTGTGGTCATGAGTTCAATCCCAGGTACTGATAAAAAAAAAGATTTTAGTTTAGTACATGGTGATAGGCATGGGTCTAGTTTTAGTCTTCTGCATATGGATAGCCAAGTTTTCCAGCAACATTTGTTGAAGAGACTGTCATTCTTCCAGCGAACATGTTTGGCCCCTTTATCAAACATAAGGTGGTTGAGTGGGTTTGTGGTTGTGGTTGTATCTTCCAATCTATTCCATTGATCTTCAGGTCTGTTTTTATTCCAGTACCATGTTGATTTTATTACAGTAGCTTTGTAGTATAACTTCAAGTCAGGGATTGTGATGCCTCCTGTCTTGCCTTTGCTGCTTAGAATTGCCTTTGCTATTCTAGGTCTCTTCTGGTTCCAGATGAATTTTAGGAGTGATTTCTCTAGATCTATGAGGTATTTTAGTGGTATTTTTATTGGAATTGCATTGAATCAGAGCAGATACTTTTAACCACTTATCAATTATTTATTTAATGTTTTTTGCCTATGTAATTGAGCCTAAAAAGACATTACTGAATTGCAGACCATCCAATATTCCTGAGATTATGTAGGAGTATTATAATTTTGTATTTTCAATTGAGGCTTATTATACATTTTGAGATACTTATCATGATGGGTAAAAGGTTTCTATCTAGATTTATTATTTTGCATAACATCTTTTCTTCACTGTGTTGCTTTTGCTCATTTGTTTTGAGATAAGAAGAAAGTAAAGGAATTTATTAGTCAAAAATATTAATGTGAGTCTATGTTTGGATTCTCTTTTTTTGTTTCCTTGATTTGTCTATTGTTTCACTTTTACACTGTATTGTAATTATTGTAAGGTTGGGTATTGTCAGTTGATTTTATCCAGTTGATTAAGTGTATGATTGTGGTCAGTGGTGTCACTTTTATTTCTGTCCACTGGATCTGCCTATTTCTGATACAGAAGTGTTAAAATCTTCAGGTATAAAGCTGGGTCAGGAATACACAAAACTGCTGAATAACCCTATTTCAATTAATGAAATAAAAAATGTAATTAAATCCTTACCAACAATGAAGATCCCAGGCCTAGATGGATTCATGGTGGAATTCTACAAGAAATTCTACAAAGAAGACTTAATGCTGAAGCTCCTCAAACTCTTCAATGAAATTGAAGGAGAACAAATTATTCCTAACTCATTCCTGGAAGCAGATACTACTCTAGTAGCAAAACCTGAGAAAGACCCAACCAAAAAAGAGAACTACAGACCAATCTCCCTAATGAACATAGATGCAAAAATTCTTAATAAAATATTGGCAAACAGAATGCCGCAAATCATCAAGAAGATTATACATCATGACCAAGTGGGATTCATCCCAGGAATGCAGGGATGGTTCAACATACAAAAATCAATAAATGTAATCTACCATATCAATAGAGTCAGAAATAAGAATAACATGAACATTTCTATAGATGCAGAAAAAGCTTTTGATAAGGTCTAAACTTATTCATGATAAGAACCTTACAGAGAATTAGAATAAATGGTCTTTACCTCAACATGATAAAGGCCATCTATGACAAACCAATAGCCAGCATTATATTAAATGGCCAAAAACTGAAAGCCTTTATCCTAAAATCAGGAGCAAGACAAGGATGTCCATTATCACTACTTCTATTCAGTATAGTGCTGGAAATACTAGCTACAGCAATTAGACAACAGAGAAAAATAAAAGAGTAAGGATAGGAAAAGAGGAAGTTAAATTATCATTATTTGCAGATGACATGATATTCTACATAGAAGAACCCCAAAACTCCATTGAAAGACTCCTAGATATAATAAATAAATTCAGTAATGTAGCTGGATACAAAGTCAACATTCAAAAATCAGTAGCAATCCTATACACTAACAATAAAATCACTGAGAGAAAAATAAGAGAAGGCACATCCTTCCCAATAGCATCCAACAAAATGAAATACTTATGAATCAATCTAACAAAAGAAGTAAAAGATCTATTCAGGGAACATTATAAAATCCTGAAAAAGAAATTGAAGAGAACCTCAGAAAATGGGAAGACATCCCTTGTTCATGGATAAGAAGAATAAATATTGTGAAAATGGCCATTCTCCAAAAATTGTTATACAGATTTAATGCAATTCCAATCAAAATACCATTAGAAAACCTCACAGATCTAGAGAAATCACTTCTAAAATTCATCTGGAACCAGAAGAGACCTATAATAGCAAAGACAATTCTAAGTAACAAAGGCAAGGTAGAAGCCATCATGTCATGGTTTATGTTGGTGGCCCCCAGGCCTCATGTATTTGCATTGTGCATTTGTGACTGGTTCATTGTCTACTGCTTGGATTGATGGTGTCAGTGCTACACCCTCCTAGGGGGTGGAGCCAGGATGTGATGTAATGGCAGGAAAAAGGTGTGTCTCTCTCTTGCTGGTTTCCGCTTGCTGTTTGCAGCCGCCATGAACTGCGGCCCCGCCATGCCACCCTGTCTTGGAGCCAACTGAGTATGGACTGAAACCTCCAAAAACAGTAAGAAATAAACCTTTCCTTTCCCAACTTTGGGCATCAGGTATTTTTTCTCAGTGACAAGTGAAAAGTAACTAAGACAGAATTTGGTACTAAGGAGTGGGGTCATTGCTGTGACTATACCTGCCCATGTTTTTTGAGAGGTTTTGGAAATGGCTTGTGAGCAGAGTTTGGAATGGTTTGGACATGTTGCCTGGATGCACAGAGCTGGAGCAGTTGAGGCTGTTCTGTAGAGGAGATTCTGGTCAGAGCTCAGGAGAACAGAAGGCTGATAGAAAGCCTGATAGTAAAGACCAGGCTTGCAAGGTTTCTGCTGGGAAGGAATGTATTGGTTGTTGGACTCCCTATGATGTGTGTTATGGCTTGGCAGAAATTTTGTCTGCATTTTTCTCATGCCCAGAGACTTTGCCTAAGACTGAGATTAAGGGTAATGGACTGATTAATCTGGCAAAGGAAATTTCAAGGCAGTCAAATGTTGAGGCTGTGGCATGGCTATTGTTGGGGGCTTTTAGCCAGCTTTATGTTGCAAATCAAGAGCAAAGAGCCCAACAGGATAATTTAAAACACTGTGAGTTTGGCCAGAAGGAAAACTCCAGTAAAGCTGTGGATTGTAAAGATAGTGCTGAGACTTTGTTTGCTGAGAAGAAACAGAGAGACAAGAAAGATGGCCACTGGGTATCCCAGGAAGCAGCAGGTCTCCACCCTTTGCAGCCCCAAAACTCTAAAAGTGAAAGAATTTTCTCAGATGAGAAAGCTTCAGAGCACCATGCTCCAGAATGGCACAGGAGGCCACATGAGGTTCCAGAATGGTGGCATCATAGAAAAGCTTTTCTTCACAATTGGGTTCACAGAGCCCAGCGATCTAGGCAATTGACCCTTACAGCCAAGAGAGAGAAAAGCCTGGCTACTGCTCCAGCTGGCAGCAGACCTTGGTGGCATCCACATGGTGCTGATTTTAGGTGCAAGGAAAATGCACAAATTCTGAGGGTAAGAAGGCTTCCACCTCGATTTCAAAGGGCCTGGGAGGCCAAGCAGTGTGCCCCTGAGAGGGCAATATGTAAAGATGTAAGTGTGAAGCCAAAGGTGCAGTGGAGACCCCAGAAGTTTGGAAAAGCCAAGAATGTGGATCATCCAAGGAAAGCTGCAAAAACTGAGCAGAGAAGGTTTAAGAGAAAATCTGTGGGAGCTGAAATCCCTGGAAGTGCCGTGAGGGTGGAATCACCCAAGCCTTTTGGAACTTGCAACCAGATTGCTTCAAATGCTGAGCATGGAACTCTAGTACTTAACGTTCACCCTGCTGGATGTTGGACTTGCA